>JAMKCH010030451.1:0-33826 GCA_023653785.1 Ophioderma brevispina
TGGCGCCCAATCGCGCCTCACACGTGTAATTTCGGGTCAAATTTAAATTTTAACTTCCGGGTATGTTGAATTGTTACGTTAGTGGCTTTTTGATAGCCGACACCATTTCGAACTGATTCCAATGTCAGTTCATCTGAAATCTTAATGCTGATAAGTCTACTTTATTACCTAAATAAATGTTAAATTATAATATTAACCTTCGCCTTCCGAAGGGGGGGGGGGGGTTTGTTACCCGCTCTCTTCCTATTTTTTTCGCCCACCAAACCCGGTGTCAAATGAGTTAATGTATTGACATTTTATCTCTGTTCATGCCCCCCTTAAAACACTACCGGGGTATAGGACAGGACAGGTTGATCCAAGGGATGGATAAGTTGTGGTCAATCACCCCCCCCATAGGCGTAAATATATCAAAAAGAGTACCACAACTAACATGTCATAATGACGTCAGAATGTCTCTACATGATGGAAAATGTTTAAGTGTTACAATATTATTTTGAGCCAGTAAATTGGCAAAAATATCAATGTTCTTCCTATATGCAGTATTTTTTAACTTTAAAATTACCTTTGACGTCATAGTGACGTCCATCGTTAGGTGCTACATATTTGATACAATGGAAGAGTAAAGTAATAAATTCTAAGCTATACTGTAGGTACCAAATTTATAGGATTGGATGTTCAATAAAGAAATTCAAGCGAAGGCCAGTCAGCCCTCCTGCTGAGAGGGTGATGATCGCATTATCTTATCCGGTAAATTGTGATTTAATAACAAAAGGCGGTCACGTGAATAGGGTCTTTGAAACTAATGTGTTGTGGGTCCTTCCTCTATTATGTCCATGATCCAATGAACCCAAGTGCGTTGGGTAGAGTTAATAGTGTACAATGTCACAAGTTGTGATTCTTTTTATCAATTTGGGAACTTAAATGGAATGTTTGCAATAACTTTGAAAATTTGGTCTCATATAATTGATATTTCTACAACATAAACCACGCCATTGTAATTGGTGAATACCCCGTCAACTACCCCTACTTCAGTAGCAAAATAATTCTTAGAAATATTAAATTCCTTCATTATCTAATAGTCAGATAGTATTGCTTAAAGTCAGCTTTAAACACTCAATGTTATTTTGTACTGAGTACTAGTGTGAAGATTATATGGCTCTTAAGGTAAATTGCACATTATTGGATATTAAGGTTCAAATGCAGGTCAAGTGATTTTGAATGTTTGAAAAACATAGATATAGGCCTATTTCGGAGAAGGCCCTGTAGAAAATTTTAGCTTTCACAATGACATGTTTCCCTAAGTTTGACTTAATTTCCTAAAGAAAAACATTGTGAACCTCTCGATCCTAAAAAACTCTGTTTTTCCTTTTTTTTATATATTGCCAAATAAATAAATAATCATTTTTTTTGTAAAGGGACGGGTAAAAAACACGGAACCTGAATCATGCAATAGGAAGTTCTCTTGAAGTATTTTCACACCGTGGTGATTTCTCCCAATTTCTGGGATTCATCTTTATATATTTCTTTTCACGGTCCAGTTTCCATTCTGGTATTTATTTCCTTTGTTATTTTTTAAGTAGTAGGTTATTCTCAGGCTACATGGCTTTCCTGCCTACTCTCAATGGTTTTAGGTGTATGATGTCATTTGTGTATTTGTTTTTTTTATGGAAATCATAAATTGGATTTGGAACTTGGAATAGTTAGTTGTACACATGGACCTATATCTGGCCTATGTTTTCTATCCCAATTTCTGGCACGCCGTATGTGTGTGTAGGCCTATTAGGCCATAGTATTAGCTCATACAGCCAAATAGGTGAACATTTTTGGTAACAACTGATTTTTTCAGCATAGTTGCTGGAACACTTTTGGTGTACATATCACCTGACCAAAAAGTCCGCAACTCCCCTGGTGGCATTTCAAAATCCAAGATGGCGTCCAAAAAATGGCCGTTTTTAATATATTTTATATATTTTTGGAACTATAACATGTTAAAAAACCAACCAAAAACATATCCAAACATTATTTTTGGTATGAGGAATCTATTTAAATACAACCAAGGAGGTAGTTTCAAAAATGACAAGTATTAAAATTCAAAATGGTTTTCAGAAAAAAATCACGATCTAATATAGTACTTTTAAACGTATGGATCCAATAATACCCTTTAAAACAGCACACAGCATAGTATTTGAACATAATGATATTCCAGTACAAGTAAATAAGTATAAGAATAGAAAAAATAGCCACATTTAATTCAGAGTTCCACTTCTTCACACCTGTTAGGAACATCATGTGCCTTGCCTGTCACCAGTAGCTTGGCCAATAAGGGGACTTATACCAAATACCAACATTCCTATGGGTGTCAAAAAATAAAAAGAATAAAAATGGCTCTATACTGACATAGATCATGTTATTATATTTATACAGGCTCCGAGTGGTTGCAAGAAACTTTGTATTGTACAGTTTGTAAAGTCCCCGGTGCAAATACCAATATTCTTTTATATATCGCATCCGGACCATTTTTAGCGAGAACGGCCATTATTGAACACTTTATTGTTCGCCAGTGACTACAACAGTGTAAAGAAAGGTTTGTTTGAGTCAGCCTGATATTTAAAAAGTAATAATAATAAGTGTTTGAAAGCTTTTTTGTATGATACAAGATTATTGCACTCGGTGTAGAACAAAATTGTACTCGTCTTCGACGAGTACAATATTTTTATAGCTCGTACAATATATTCGTGTATTCCTACTCAAAGCATTCAATCTTATATGATGACTTCACATTAGAGGTGGTGGATCAAAAAATGTTAATTGGTTCTCCCAAATAAGTTGATGAAGGAATTTCCAAGTTGCCGCCTCACCATGGCAACGGTGTACGCAGCATCCGAAAATAATGTATTTGGTTTCAAATTTTAGGGCAATTTATTTAGTTATTTTCCTGTGGAAAATTAATGAAAAACACAACACAGGTTTTTGAAGGGCCGAGAGTCCAATTTTAAAGGTGGAGTTATACCCCAATCAAAAAACGCTCTGTCAGAGTGCCTCTCGCTGATTGGTCTGTTTTTTTCTAGCATAGAAAACCGGTTCGATCACGGCTCCCAACGTGGCCGTGCTTGGGAGACCGCACAATTTTGCGCAATGAATACGGTACAAACAATCAGTTGGCCGTCGTTGACCACACAATCGAGACAGTTTCCGCAAGGAACGGGTTTGTCGCGTTAAAGGGACAGGCCCATACGCAGGGGGAACGCAATTCGCAAAAAATTCCACAAGACCCCAGTGGTAAAAGGTGCACTTTTTGCTGATATTTGTAATAAAAAGGTCCAAAAATTTTTGACAAGAAAGTCCACTTTTTCCACAGATATTCAAAAGGGAGCATTTTGGGGGTTAGGTCCACTTTTACCAAAAAATGTTCCGGCACCCCCACAAGAAAATTCCGGCGTGCGGGCCATTGCTCATGAGATGTTAAACTGCTGCGTATGATAAGCCTAGCGTCTGGGCTGCTCAGGGGCTTCCCTGATGTCGGGCTTGTCGGTTCATGATGCTGTCATCCGGGACAGATCTTTCGTCTTGGAGACATCGGGGGGCAGTGCTGTGGAGGGCGCCGGGCTGAGGGGCGGTGTCCCTCGTGGTTCTGTCCTGGCACCCGGTCTTTTCAACATTTGCGTATCGGAGTCCAAATGGAGCTTGTTCGCAGTGCTCCTGCGCAGACGATGCAGCCACTTGGTAATGGGCTGCTGTCTCCTTTGGGGCCTTGGAGGCAGTGTTGCGGAGGGACCTGGTCACTGTGGGTCAATTCTCCACCGATGGAGCTCGAAAACTCGGCAGGCCAAGGGCCGTCAAGTCAGCTCAGTTTTACCTTGCAAGTCGATGCGCAAAAGAGACTTAACACAGCTGGAAAATGGGCGCTTACCCCTAACCACCCCCCCCCCCCATGGCCCGGCATGGGGTTGTCCTGGCGTCACGATGGACCGCCGCCTTACTTTCAATTTCAACACATCTTTCAATATTTTCAGACATAAGGGGAATCCGGGAAATCTACGTCACATATCTCGGTAATGGTTGAATACAGTGTGATGAGCCAGATGATGAACTTTAGAATTAATTATGTAATATTCATAGCTGGAGTTTGTACGAAACAACTTTTTAGCTAGTTAAGTTTAGTCTGGGTAATTAGAATACCAAGCAAATCGTATGATTCCTTGTGGCCTAATTTATTTTTCTAAAATTGAACTCATTTTCATATTTCATCCATATAAGGATTCAAAGGCAAGCAAATTTTGGTTTGGGCACCATTTTGGATGTTGGCTTGGCAGCAAAGGTAAATAACTATAGTGTTTGATAGGCATCTTATCCCACCCTCACAACATATGTTTGGATACGTTACTTTTGTTTCTGGTCTAGCTGGTATGGTTTGGAAATTAAATGAAGAAAATAAAATTTTTGAAGAATGTGCCACCAGGGGATTTTTCGGGGCGTTTTGTCAGTGATCTACACATATTCCTGACCTATCCTGAAAAAATCATCTTGTTACCAAAAATGGTTCAGGTCACTAATCTAAATACCATTTGGCCTAATAAAATAAATTCATTGCGTTTATGTAACAGTATAAACAACGAAAACTGCTTAACACTAAACTGGTTCTACATTTGTCAGTTTGGTTGAAATTGCATTCTGATTAAGTGCCAAATACATAACACCCAAGTCATTCTTTCGATGAATAAAAGTGAAGCTAAGCTACTATTATTTGGTAATTAGAACGACCCTTTTCGGGAACAGTTTTCAACCTAGCTTCCTTGCAAGACCTGCAAAGGGAAAGTATCTCTTTCATGAGAATAAAATATGCATTTTATTTTTTAATTCATGATTATGGTTAGTATAATTCTCTTTATCATGCACGTTACCGTTTTTAAGTTGGATAGTGCAGTGTGGATAATAAAGACTGTCTTGGTCAATTTCTACTACTCCAATAAATCAATCAGAAATAGGCAATTTATTGGTTCATCATTTGGGAACCTCTCGATTCCTAAAAAATCTGTTTTCAGTGTTTTTTTTAAATCTATTTTAAATTAAATGAATCAATCATTCTAAATAAAAATATAAAAAAATTACATAGGTAAACATTCCAACTGTATTGAGATTAAGTGTTTTTCATCGATGCCATTGACTATGTGGTAGTAAAACTCTTGTACACTTGTACACTCAACGGTCGTTATAAATGAACACACTACATCTTAAGTGTAAATGTTAAAACAAAATTAACCTATATTTTGCCATTCTGGTCCATTAATGTTTTATGTTTTGTGATCTTTTATAATGCTCCAATAAATCTTTATTCTGTGTCCTCAATATGCATTTATTAATTATTGTTGTGTTATCATCTTTTATACTGTTTGTATTGTCAGTAGCATGCTAGTAGTAAATTTACCTTTTCTTCACATTTTTGGGATTTCAGGTAAACTACAGATGGCAATTCAGATGTTTTTGGAGAAAGACATAAATGTGGCCTATTCCAGAAAAGGCCTAAACGCATTCCAACAACATGCAAGATTCTATAATTTTGACGCAAATTTCCTTAAAAAAATTTCAAAATTGTGAAACAAAAAACGATGCTAGAAAATCCGTTTTCCTCGTAAAAAAAAACATTACTTTTTAGTTGATGTGGGTATATTAAAAATTAATTCATATATCAATAATCAAATAAAGTCACAAAAGAGTAAATACACTAAACAAATAAACATGGTAGTGTGCCAATTTAGGGATTTTCTTATATTATCAATTTTAAGCATTTCTCTGAAGTCATCGACTCTATGTGGCAGTAACATACTTTTTCATCGTGAGATGTATGGTGCACTACCTAAATTTGTCAATAGCTAAAACAAATAGATTTTAAATTTATGATTATTTTAATGGTTGTGGTTTTATTATGTATTATTATTATTATCATTATTACTATATTATTATTATTATTACTAGGCGGTGTAGCAGGTTTAGGGGAAATGGGCTATTGTTATGCATCATTAAGACGTTGGGCGAAATTTGTTTCCCCCCCCAACGGTTCCCTCCAACTTCCAAATGTGACCCCTGTACAACTGAAATTTACTCTTTTTATTGATTGCCTGTCGTGGCTGTTTTTAGATCTATAACTCTGAAACTTTAAGGTGTAGTAGTACAAACTCTACCTTTTATGAATCCTTATGGTGATACAACATACTGTGGACATTTTTTTTCATCATGATTGGGTCAATTTAAAATGTTTGACCCCTGCACAAACTTTGTCTTGGCCCCTCTTAAGGCAGTCATTTGCAAGAGCCTCAAGATCGCGTTTCACAGAGTGGTTCCTGCAGGCTGTCAACATGTAGTATGTAGTAGTAAGTAGTATGTAGTACAGGCGATTCAAAAGAAGTTTTTACTCATTTTTGGGGGGGTACGTGGTTTATACCAATATCCTAACAGGAAATCTCTGTAAAGTAATATATCATTCGCAAAGCGATTTCTGAAGGTCTAAATGAAAAAAGATTTTTAAATTGGGGCAACAGGCCAAACCCCAAATTATACTCATTTGAACCCAATCACCCCATTTTCCTGAACTGTACAACACCATCTTGTAACTTACATCATTTTCTATTACACCAAATCAATAATTTGTGGACAAGGAAAGCCCTCTCCATTGGTTTGCAACGTTTATTGTAACATGAAGTTTTTGGCATTATTAGCTCAGATTCATGGACCGTAAATCAACGATATTAAGGTTTCTCTTTCTATTCATCACGCAGTGTATAATATAATTATTTTCAGCGCAAACTTTTTCTGCATTTAGTTTTGTACAACACGCGATGAAGTGTTTCCTTGGGGGGGTAATTGTGAGGAGTCTACCCGCTGTGAGATTATCAGTTAATAGAGACTCGGCGAGTGTGTCCAATACTAACGCTAACCCTAGGAAATAGCCCACCTCTGAGTCTGACATGGCATTAATTCCCTAAGAAATGAGAGTCCGCCCAATTACAAACCTGCACAATAATCCCCAATGACTTATAGTCCACGTCGACTCGGACAACCGATCCATAGGAGTGCAGTCCACACTGGCAGGGCATTAATTCCCAATAACTAGGAGTCTGCCTACGTACCTTCGGACTTGAACAATAATCCCTAAGGTCTATATAGTGCAATGTTTGGAATTGGACCCTAATCCCTAATGAGCGATAGTCCACCCCTGACGGGTCATCAATCCCTAGAGACTAATACTCCCTACTTTCGGAAATGGACACTAATTCCTAAGGACTGGTAGTCCATGTCGGACTTGGATATTTATTCCTAAGGCCTGATAGTCCTCTTCGGACTTTCATTCCCACTTGTAGGACTAACATTCCTATAAATCATAGTCCGGGGGACTATAGTTCCTAGCTTTGCACATCCCCGGACTATTAAAACCAGAACTTAGTGTCTCCGGACTATGGCTACAGGGTACTGTATCTCTTGCTACACCGGCATATGCCGCATGCAATGTCTGAAACTGATTTACGGTTACAAGGTACATATTTTTGTCTCAGTTTAGTTATGGTTAATAACATCGGCCGATATTTTCCTTTTAAAAGAAAAGAATGAAAGAATGAATGTAAGAAAGAAAGAAACAAACAAACAAAGAAAGAGTGAAAGAAGGAGAGAGAAAAAATCAAGGAAAAACAATGCATTCAAGACACTGCCGCATTCACCGACAGGCTAAATAGTTTAGTGGGTAGAGGGTGTCTCGTGCACCCCCCTGAAATAAATTTCTAATCGATGTCTCTATATCAGAAAAAATGCGTAGAAAACGATTAGCTATGTTAAAAAATTCAAAAATTGTCCCTCGTGCCATTTTTAGGTAAATTTATGCAAATTAGGATCGCCATTACAGAAAAATATAGTTTTCACCGTATCTCAACAACAAGAAACATGTTTGAAAGCCTAGCGTCTGCCATTACCTTTATTTCTTACGGTATTTCTGATTGGTCGATTACATATTACAATCATTTTAGGAACCAATAAAAGTAGACTTGCTAAAATTACCAGCCAAATTATCTTTAGCCATACAACCATTCTAACCATAGTGCTGGGGCCCGTTCCCTAAACTCGTGCGTAACCCTACGTGTATACTAACTCATGCGTATGTCCTACATAACAGACCTTTTCATACCAGTTACACAGTGCTTTGGACAAATTGGTCCACTCATGCATGACATAGTATGCACGTAGATTTACGACTGAGTTTCGGGAACGGACCCCTGGTTGGTAAATCACATAGCCTTCTTTGTAGCCATTCGGCTGGTAGCTCTCAGCTGAGGGCTAAAAGCATTTTTTATTCGTGTCACAACATGCATATTGTCCAGGTTTTGGTTTCATTTGCAGGGGATGTGTTGATACCGAAATTTAAAGAGCCGAAGATGTAGTGGAGTCGATATATCATTAAATGAAATCATTCTGTTATTGCAGATAACATCTATAATCGGTTTCACATTAAGTGAGGGTTCTTGTATATTTCAATGGGGTGGATAGGTCCTGCAGGTTACTTGATTCCTGGGATCATATCTTAAAAATATTGACTCTACATTTATGAACTTTTCAGGGATATTAGCTAATAGTCCCATCTTACTTTACAACAAAGGATAAGTAGTCCCGTGCTTTTGTTCAAAACTTATGGCGTCTGTCACCAAGTGTTGCGTTTTTTTGGGACACATGGTAGAATCTATATTTATAGATTGTCATCACTGTGTCATGTGAGTGTTACAAGGTCGGAAGTACAATAGCTGCTATGTGATACATCTTGTGCTGCCATGTATTTCTTTGAGAGAGTGGCTCTTGAAATGGTTCTTCAGGTGCCATTTTATTTTTATTTCATCATTTCAATCTTTATTCAAAATTTCTTAAAAAACATACAAATTGAAACGTAAAACAGATAAAGCCAGACAAGAGAGCTGAACTAGCTATCCGCAAGCAATCAACAATTCTACAGACAATTACAAAACAATATGTATACATAAATTCTATAGAAACTTTAAAAATAGTAAAGAGGGCCAGCCCCTAAAAATTTTATTGCACAAGCCAGGAATGACTTAAAAAGGAAAATTTAAAAAGACCAGTCATGGTCATATTTAGAGTAAAAATTGAGTAAGAACAAATAACTGAATTTTTGCAGACAGATATAATGAATTTATTGAAGACCTGTTTATTTATTTTTTTGTTTTTTGATACCAAAGGAAAGATGGAATTTAAAGTAGATTTGTTAGAACTCGTCAGGAGGCCCCTACTTGTTCTTGCAAATCAATGGACAAACCAGCATATTTGTTTTCTTTATGAATGTTTTGTTCAAAATGAATGGTGAGTTCGATGATAACGATGGAGTTAGAAGCTTCATTAACAAGAACGAGATCCGGTCTTTGTTGGGTAGGAAGGATGTCGGGGGGAATTGTAGTACCAGCAACTTTGGTGGCGTCTTTCAGGTCGCAATACAAATTCCAAGACTGGTCACTGACATTTTTAAGAGTGTCCATGATTATGCGGAGAACAGAGTTGTGACGCCAGGTATATCTACCTTGGTCAAGCATAGTTTTACAATTGTTGAGGACGTGTTGGAGAGTCTCTTTATTCCCGCATAAGGCACATTTGGTGTTGAATTTTTTACCCAGCGACTCAATAAGTGGTGGGCCAAAATCAAAAATAAGCAAATTACTTGTCAGATCACTACAAACTAAGCACACCTTGATTTTTTAGAAGTTTTTATGATAATACATAATAATTCAGAGGTGTGCTAATTAAATTTTGTTGCGGTCACCTCGAAATCCAAGATGGCGGCCAAAATGGCCGCCGTTTTGGCTAACGACAGTATTTTGAGGGTAGTGTCCTATGTGAGCCTTCAATCACCTTGTTCTTGGTGTCATATTGAAGATAATTTAATTATCTACATGATGATACCAAATTTTGTGGGTTTCATTGTTATCTACACACCGTTTTGGGGCCAAAAATGCATATTTTGCCATTTTTTTCAAAAAAATGATGCGGACTGACATACGTTCTCCCCATATATCAAAATTGTTCTTCATAATTGGATCAAGACTTCTCAGGAATTTGCCCACATATAATATGCATTTTGTGTGAAAAGTACGTGATCATTGCCAGTTCAACTTAAAAGTTATAGTGTCTACGAATGGATGGGGTCTTAATCACAAAAAACGCAATTTTTGCACATTTCTCTAAACATGCTAAATACATGAACAAATGTGTGTGTCAATACCAATTAAAATGCTATATTACAGTTTTTGATCACCTAACTATAATAAATGTTTGATTTCAGTTGCTGCAATGACCTTGCTGATTAGATTTTTTGCGGTAACCTCTAAATCCAAGATGGCAGCCAAAATGGCCGCTGCTTTGACAAAACAATGCTTTTAAGGATAACGGGTTAAAGAAAGCCTCCAGTCAGCATGTGATTGGTGTCATTTTAAAGCAAATAAAATTTTCTACATGATTATACCATGCTTGGTGGGTTTTAAGATCGTATACATTAGAATTATGCAGCAGAAATGTGAGTTTTTGACGTTTTTTACCAAAAAGAGATCAAGAAAGAGAGACATTTTTTCTACATCAATGAAAATTCTTATTCATGAGTAATTATTACTTTGTAGGACTTTGTCCCTATAAAATATGCACACTGTGCTAGCTCTACAACATATTCTGTAAAAAAGTTATAGCACCCAAAGTAAAATGTGTCACAATCACAAAAACACTGTTTTTAGCACATCTATATAAACGTGTAAGGATTAAATGATCAAGTACCTGTACTCATTACTGAACAATGTGCTCATATAAATTTTAAGGTTTTGTACTGATCTACATGTAGAAGTACATAATAGCATCCAAAATGGCACCCAGGAACCCCAAAAGACTGCTGTTTTCACTTTAAAAACTTTAAAAAACTTTAAAAACTACATAGCTCTTAAATAGAAACTCTACTTAACAACTGCTTGTAGCATGCTTAAGCTGCTCATTTTCAAATATGCAATTTGCCAAAAGTGTGATAAATCTATATTTTGAAGTTGCCTATATTGCCCATACCTAGGCTATACATACAGGGTGTCCCAGAATGATTAGTACCAAAAAAATCTAGAATATATTAATTTTTTTAAATAATAAATTGGATGATATGGGATTTTTTTGCTGCAATCCTCAACTTAGGCATACTTTAAAATTTCAAAAGTATTTTAGATCATAAAAATCGGGCTATCCAAAGTGTAGAAACAGTCCAAAGTGTCTGAGGTGGTGATTTCGTCCTTACGACAAAGTGCTAAAATATTGTATAGATGTTGTTAAAAGGAAACAAACAAATATTTAGTTCTCTCTCTTGCTTTTCAACTATTTTGTTCCCTCTTCTTAGCAACTGTAAAAGCTGTAAGTTTAACTCAATATTGATTATCCATGCATACAAAGGGTTGGTCATGCTTTGTTACACATGAAACACATGCTTATCTTGGATTTTGGAGGGAGTTTTGAATAACTAATGATGTTGTACTGGTAGGCTATTGCAGGCAAATTCAATGATTACATTGGTAGAGATTGAGGACCTAACAAAATGGCTCGCAACTTTACTGTGCAGCAGAGGTCTTTCTTTTCAGATACAAATAACTTTATGTTAATGTATCAATTATTTATCATGTTTGTTATTGACAGCAGCATTTATTTATTTGAAGAAGCAGAAGCCTGAAGACCAATAAATTACTTTTACTCCGATGTTTGTGCCAATGTATTGTTTTCTTGTCTGCCTGCAGATAATCCTTTTTTTCACTTTGCCAAAAGTACAAAATCACCATGTCTGCCAAATTAGTACGTATCATCGGTTTGCAAAGCCCGACTTTCAAGATCTAAAATTCTTCTGCAAGCTGAAATTATGCCAAATCTAATTTAAATACCAGATAACCCAATATCATTTGTTTTCATGGCCAAAAAAGTAATAACTTTGGATATTTTTGGGTACTAATCATTCTGGGACACCCTGTACATGATGAAAGCAGATTCATTTTGTCCTTTATCTCAGTGCTGTATTGTTTCTCCCAAGTATATGCGAAGAATACTACTAAGTAATACTTAGTAGATATCGTCTGTGTCTGACTCTTAATCTGTGAAAGTTTCTTGAACATTGAATGATCTGACTCGTTCTCAGGATTCTTGCACTCCTTTGGACAAGTGCAAATCTCTGCACATTTCAGTCCATTTTCTTGCACCCACATTGGTTGGAAGTGCAATCGGCATTTTATCCCCCAAACAACATGTCATCCCCCAAACAACAGATGGTGCTGGTAGTATGTCCATCCAATCAATTTGAATTTCACTTTCAATCTTGAATTTCTCTCTGCCCTCGAAAGCAGGCATATTGTCACTGTCTTCAATGGATGAGCTCCTATAAGCTTATCACACACTGATTCTCAAAGTTTTGTTCCAATGGATGTGAAATTGATGTAACGTGTTCTAGATGCAGTCAGAAATAGACATTTACTTGAAATCCATCCCAGTCCACAAGCAGCTGATGCCAATACCATGACATCGGTATCCGGAGAAAATATTACAACAACCTCTAGGCGCTAGGCTGGGGTACTTAAAGTGAAGCAAAGTGGGCATGCAGAATTAGTCTTTGATCAGGTTCCTCCAACTTATACGTTAACTCTGGAATTTCTCGGCGTTTCATCATACCCCGTTCTGCTTTTAATTCATAGCTTGTGGATCCCGATGTTGCAAATAGATCACGTCTATCTATAATCCTAACATACTTGTGATCTTTCCACTCTTCAATTAAGAAATTTGTCAAGGACTCCTTAAACTTTCTGTCTCTTAGGGATTTCTTAAGCTGCTTGTGAACTCATTGTTTGGGGCTAGCAATTGTCAAGCTGCCTCGATTGATTCCATCTGGACTCGATCAGCCTTTTTATTGATATTTAGGGGTATTCACAATGCGTTTCGGTCGCTGATGCCTTGAGGCCGTGTTTCATTGTGATTTTAATTATTGCTTGGTAAGCAGGCCGAAGAGTTGGATATGAATGTTTAAGTTCCTATGAGAAAGGAAAGGAAAAACATGTCGCTCACCCAATTTGTCACATAATGCTGTCCAGGGTACTTGATCTTTGATTGGTGCAGCAGGAATAAGAGACAGACTATGCAAGCTCAGACTAGCTTTTACAATAATTGCCAAAACTTGCACTAGCAACTTCGCTTCAATGACCAAGCCAAATAAGTGCTCAAATTAAGAGGGGGTGTGCATTACGATGCGATGGTTTAACTGATAACGTTTCTTGAGATCAATCGCACCACTGCCATTCACTAAAAAAGATGGAGTTGGAGTGGAGAAGTTGGTCAAACCCCCAGAGGAAACACCAAGTCCAACAACTCTTCAAGTTGTTATTTTGGATGCTTTGGCCATTATTTAGACTGTGAAATTTGTTAATAATTTAATATTTGGTGATTTGGCAGAGACAATAATGGAAATCATAATGAAACAAGTTCCTCCATGCATCAGCAAAAGTGTGCATTGGGTGTGTGATACATACCCTACAATATCAATAAAAACGAGAGTCCAGGATAGAACAGTCGAAGACAGCTTCTCCACAGTAATTGCTAGCCCCAACCAACAAGTTGATAAGTAGCCTAAGAAGGTCCTAAGGGATGAAGGTTCAAGAAATCCTTCTTTCTTGAAATCCAAATTTCTTAAAGGCTGACTCAGAAATTTTAAAAATATAATCTTTTGGTCTATTAATTGAAAATAGTCAAGTGGAAATAAAAACAATCACCTAAAATGCTCATTTCAAAGTTTGAGACAGATAAGGGAATTTTATAACATAGTTGTGATTTTCTATATGAAGGACTTCAATCTGAACTCAGATATTTCACATAGGGACAAGCATTACGATTTGTTTGAAAATTGAGGGCACCCTCCTCGGGAATTCTCTGAGTCAGCCGTTAATTGAGTATTATTGGAAATAACTCAAGTATGCTAAGATTATAGATGGACGTGTGACGTGTGGGATCCACATGCTATGAATTTACACCAAGAAATTCCAGAGTTAATCTATAAGTTGGAGGAAATTGCATGATCGAAGACTAATCCTGCATGCACACCATGCTCCACTTCTGGTAATTGCACAAAATTAACTACGGAAAAAAATATCGCGTTCCGGATACAGATGCCATGGCTTTGTCATCGGCTGCTTGTGCAATGGTATGGATTTAAAGCAAATGTCTATTTCTGACAGGAACTGCATCTAGAACATGTTACATCAATGTCACAGCCATTGGAACAAAACTTGCAGAATCAGCATGTGATGGGCTTATAATAGGAGCTCATTCACTTACATGCTGTATGTCTGCTTTCAAGGGCAGAGAGAGAAAGGTATTTATTGTGGCTAGGGCTACTAGGGAATGATACCTACATTCTCTGAAGCCTTCGTATGCCTCTAATTCAGTGTACAAGAAGTTCCAGCACAAAATCTTCCCTCTACTTACAGTGTCAATGAAACGTCCGTCCACCATGTTTAGTGTCTGGCAGGATTTGATCTCCTGTCCAAACTTCTTGCTTGCCTGATTGCCTTACTTCCAAAATACTGAGGGCCAACTCCCAGCGTACATCACACAAACGGAAACTTCTTTACAACATCATTAAATCATTGAAAACCGCGCCACTGCTTAATATAATTAACTTGGTTTGGGTCACCTGTATAAGCGCTATAACCACAGCACAGAGCTTGCCCTGAGTCAAATTAATCCCAATTACTTTTATTACCATTTTGCTCATAATAATTTCATAGTCAACAATTTGTGTTGCAATAGATCAAGTCCATATTAGCGAAAATGTCATTGGTTTAGTTCTGACATCGTCTTGAATACTCCTGACATTGCTGATATGCACAATGCAAAACCACACGTCTTTCAAACATTTCCCATCCAATTACATCGTTCCATTATAAACCGTTTTGCTAGTTCCGATCGTTCGTGTTTTACCTTCAATTCACATGGACTATCGCAACCTCGTGTCACGGCGCATCGGATTCCATTCCACTGATTGTACATGCAAGACCCGTGCAGTAAATTGGTCGGAATAAATCACACGACATTCATTATGCATGGTGCCGGGTGGTGTGACGTCGTAATTAGCAACGACGGCCCTCTTTTGTTGGTGTTTGAGGATTCTTGTGCGTGTGATGGCAAATGGAGTAAGCGGTGTCCCTGCGGCAAACCTAGACTCCTTTTATACTATTGTTGAGTGTCCCGTAAAAGTGTGTTCGTGCTCATGGGGGGGGTGGGGGGCTCACATATTAAATTGATATGGGTTTACAGGCTCGCCCTTCCAAACCCAGGGGCATTCGGTGACAAGAATGAAAAAAATAAGGGTCTTTAGGCGACAGACAGACAAATTGCTTTAAAAATTTGGGGTCTTTGGTTAAATTTTTCATATTTTCCCCCAAAATAGGGGTCTTTGGGTGACAGTGGAATAGGCCTAATTAAAAAAAAATATGGTATCTTTGGGTGAAATTTTCAAAAGTTTCATTGGGTGACAATGATGATAAAAAAGGGGGTCTTAACAGCCTTATATACGTGTCACTTCCAAGATGGGAGTGCCCCCCGGGTTTTGGGGATGATATGTTGCGGCTGCAATGCCGATTGCACTTCCAACTACTGTGGCTGCATGTGCAAGAAAAACGGAATGAAATGTACAAGGATTTGCACTCCTCCAAAGGAGTGCAAGAACCAGCCTATTAATACAGAGATGAGAAAATGACAAAATGACTGGTTTCATCGTGTGTATATTGCTAGTTAGGGAGCCAACGATCTTGAAACTGAAATATTTGCCCGGGCTGCTCTAAAATTTTGGTGACTAGATTCAAGTAGGGGAACATCTTGGGCATCAGAAAACTGATGTTGGATTATTTTTAACGATTGCAAAAAAATAGAAATCCAATTTGTGTCATCTGAAAGAGAATTAAATTATCTACACGCTGATATCAAAATTTGTGAGTTTAAGAATTATTTAAGGTGCAAATTTGAGGAAAAATCACATTTTTTTGGCATTTTTAACCAAAAAATGAAATATTCGTATCTAATGTTCCATTGATATTTCCAGAACCAAATCATTCAATGGAAACCCATTTTTTCTAACAAAATATGAACCTAATAACATACTTTTAGTCATATCCAAAATTACAGGTAGTATCTTATTCAGAAACGAAGTATTCTGTAACGAATTCATCAATCAGTTACCACCAGAGAAGTTGGTTTACTGCGCACTTTTGCTAAAAATTTTTTGATTTCATGCAGAAAACTCAGGACCAAAATCCCTCACTTGAAGAACATATTACACTATAGAATGTCTTAAAACTCTTGTTTTTGGACTGGTCAGGCCAACGGACTCGAAACGGGCAAATAACTGTAAAAAAGGGGACTCGAAACGGCAAAAATGATAAAAAGTCGTGTTAAAACTGTTGTGAGTTACTAGCTGCCCAGTCAAAAAAAAAAACGGGGGGAAAAAAACCGTTTTTTATTTACTGAACATTTTAACAGTGTACGTAGGGGTCATGTTAAATTACAAGTAAGTTATTTATATCTGATATAGAAAGGGTAATATGAGATCTGATACCTTAAATCAACATTTTAAAAGCAAAATCTAAGAATTATTACAGTTTGATATCAAGTTCTTTAACTTTAATGCAAATGTATGTTATATAGCCTCCATTTTTCTGATTTAAACTGTTAAAAATATTATTTTCTCAGTTTTATTTGAGAAAAAAATTCTCACAGGAGAAGTACATTGGTTTACTTATAAAAGAGAGTAGGTGATTTCCCCAGTGTTGTTTGTGCAAATGCACCTGTAGATAGATTGCACAATAAGGAAATGGGAATTCACCCATAATAATGCTAAACTTAGAAAAACTGAGTCAACTTGTTTAGGCTTTGAGATTCAATAAATTGCAGAATCTAGGAAGTCCCCACAAAGTATATATGGAAAGTGATGTATGGTTAATTCAGATGAGTAATTTTGTGAAATTGATTGACAGTGCTAGGTTATGTTTATGCATGATATGTTGTAATACATATTTTTAGGGTATTTGAAATAATAGTTTATGAAATATTGTGTATATATAAGGAGAACTTGGCCAAAAGATTCGCAGCATCCACTATTAACAAGTAGCTAGAAGTTCTAGCTAGTTTTACTCTGGCAATGAAGAGCAGACCTGTACTTGGTGGCCAGGATTATTATATTTTCAATTCCACGTGAGGAAGTGTGCTATATTAATTAATGTCTTCTTTGTAGCCGAAAGTGCGGGAATCAAAATAGGATCCAAATTGTGGACGATAGAAATCGTGGTGATTATTTTTAACAGTGAAGATAACTTTGTCCAACAGTTAAAGACGACAAGGTTAAAAAAAAAAAACTATTTACATTGTCGTCTTGTACTACTGGACAAAGTATCTTCAGGACTGAGAAGATTTTATGGAAATATTACCATGATATTTAGGTGGGACTTGCATGCTGTCTTTTTGGAAGTCTCGCTGTGAGGACATATCATCGATTGAAGCAACGACTCTTTTGAACATTAAGTACCCAAGCTATTAAATTGTGTGTAATTTCTATATGTAGTAAATGTTGTTTTGGGACATACCAGGATTCTTGAACCAATTACAATCATTACATTCTGTTCACTATATAAAATCAGAATTCCTGTGCAACAAGCCTCATTTATTGTGTTTGAAATGTATTTTGACCTTTGACGTCTACGAGGCGTCATAAACAGATACATGAGGTATTTTGTAGCACTACCAGGGAATATGGTTGCGGCCCTATTATTTGCCTTTTACTAATGAAAAGCCATTTGTTTGGAAAGTTGGTAAAACATTGTATTTCCATGATACCAACATGCCTAATAAGTACATTAAAACATGCTCTGCAAATTTTATGATTTAAAGCCATACAACGAATGTTGATGGGAAGTCCTATTCTACCCAATGGAAGGCGTTGTGTTAAATATTTTGCTGCAGAGATCATGTTATAACAATTTATTTATAATTATGTAATGTATTGATGAACGAAGATGCTAATAAAACTTCATTTGAATTTGAATTGAAATTAGAAAAATGTCTTGTCTTATCGGTTGCAACAACCTTTTCGAGAGGCTATGATAACGTGAATTAACCTATTTTCAATTACACATTGGCTCTGTGTAAGTCTCCCTGTTGTTGGATAAATAATAACTAGTTTTGTTGATCCAATGCTTTAAGACGTGATAGACAAGCCTGATGGCATAACCATGTTTACGTTTATCCTAAACCAAGACATACTCATAAAATCAGTATATAGAAATCCTCTGTAGAAGGTTTCAGAGAAGGAAAACCCACAAAATTCATAATTAGTGGTGGGGGGGCGGTGGTAACGGGGTATGTGGTCAGGTAATAACCACCCCGCGTACAAAAAAACGCAAAGACCGGGGCATGTCTCGAGACTTGAAATATAGGGTATCAGCCATTTCAGGTAGAGTATAAAATCGGCAGGAAGTTGATTTGACCTGATGATTTGAATCTGAATGATGATTTTTGTATTGATTTCATGTCAAAACGGAATAAAAAGTCCATAAAAATAGCTCAAATGGAGTGTAAAATCCTAAGTTAAAATTCATTGGTAACTGTCTGGCCCTGGGTCTCGGAAGGTGTCCATTTGAACAGATATGGTCTCGGATAGGGTACCATTCATCCGTTTCTGGTTCTCGCGGATAGGGTCACCGCCGAAACCCTGTAAATCGGATGTTACCCAGACTCCTGTACAGGGACCCCAGGTAATAATTATTGTCATTCTTTCCACCAGGTGTCAAAACTTAAACCAAATTTTCTCACACACACATACATTACATAAGTCTCAAACGCGTAGTATAACGAGAATTATGCTTGTAAATTGATGCCTTAGGATAGTTAAAGAACAAAAATGAGTCCACACACTCATGAGGGACCCCAGGTTTGGAAATTAAATACAAATCTTTAAAGGGATAGTAATATGCTAATCAGATCAAGATAGTATTGGTAAAACACTCAGGAGTGCAATGATGATTCCAGAAATATACACAGGCTAGAATGATTTTAAAATTAAGGAAGAAAAAGATTACTAAAAACAGGATGAAGTAACCTGGTCAAGGAATAAATTATTTGATATGCAGTAGAAACGTTTTATCAAATAATGTTTAAAACTTCATATCAGCTGCAGGAAAAGTTCTTGAAGTATTTATGATAGAAAAAGCACATGCTTTTTATATAAGTGCCAAAGCCAGGGGGTTGAAGACGGAGAAAAGGGTAGTAGGTATTTTCTTAATTTAAAATAAAACACTTTAAAAAACAAAAAAACTATTCTAAAATTATTATGTTGCTGGTGAGAAATTTAAGAACCTAAGGGTATTCTTAAGCTGAGCGGGGTTTTTTTTTATCAAATTGTATCATTGAACAATATTAATGATATAGTGACATTGACTCGGTTGTTTTTGCAACAACCCCTTCCGGAGCCAGATAAACGATAGTTTTAAACTGTGAAAGTCGATTAACGAATGGGGAAAATGTTGGAAAGCTGTCGGGTAAATGCCCAATGATAAATCTATGAGAACTTATCAGGATTTTGATAAACTTTTGAACTAAAATAATTAGTGGTCAGCTCGGTGAAACTCTTAAACCCTTTTTTTTGATAAACGGTACATGTTCGGTTTTTCCCAAAGGAGAGGGAAATTACACTTGGCCTAAAAGGTAAATCTTTTGATATATCTGGAAAACTGGAGGCCCATCTCACTCCTGAACGTAGATTATAAAATTAATTACCAAAGTCGCTTGCAAACCGTATGAAACTGGTCCGTACGAGATTATACATTGAATCAGACGGCTTCTTAAAGGGTCGCTATATTGGCGAAAATGTTAGATTGATTTTGGATATCAAAATTTTACAGATGTTGAGGATATACTAGGTTTGCCTTTTTATTGATTTTGAAAAAAAACAAAACATTGATAAAATTTTTTTTTTTTTTTTTTTTTTTAAAATGCTTAAAATTTGGTTTGGCCCCGAATTCCAGAGATGGATTAATTATATAACGGAGATGAATGGGACAAAGTTGCGTGATAAATAATGGACATGCCTCTTCATTTCTTCAATTTGAACGGTCTTCGTCAAGGTTTGCGTTTGTCGCCTTTGCATTTTGATTTTGATATGTTTCAGAACTTTTAAAACCAATTCAAAGAAAAATAAAAGTATAAAAAGTGTCTTATTGTACATCAAGGTGATTAAAAAAATCGATTGAAATAAGCATATGAGATGACACCATTATATATAGGAGTGTACAAATGACTCTTTACAGGAATCATTGGAGCGTCGGTTGGATTAATGTCCAGTATTTCATGTATTTTGGTTTCATATAAGCACTAAATAAAAGTACGATTTATAGGCTAGGCAGTTTAGAAAATTCAAAAAATGTTGTTCTTTGTGAAAAATTGACAGATGAATTGGTCAAACGATTCATTTTTATGTAGGTATGCATATTTCCATGATATGAACATAATTGGTTGATAGTAACTTCAATTAGCGAATTGCTGATATAAAGAAAATCCTGCAAATATGGAAGATGAGAAATCTTACCTGTTTGGTAAGATCACTTTGATCAAAAACTTTTGCTGATTGAGTCTAAACTTTGACTTTCCTTTTCAGTATTTCCAAAACCCGCCAGAGCAATTTTTAAGGAGCTGATTAGTATTTTGTTATTACTGTTTTGTGGAATGGGTTTCAGATAAGATTTAAGAGAATGACTGTGATCCTAGCATGTTCAAAGGGGAGGTTTAAGTAAATAAATCATTCAGGCTTTTGGCGATGATCTGCTATTAAATTAAGTTTTTCAGAACACTGAGTTTTTTTATAGAACATATAAAGAAACGCTTTGTAAAAGATATGTTAAAATACTGGGGCTACCCGTATTCTCAATGGGGGAGATTGGTGTAATCTTTTATTAAAATTGATTAATAAGGATTCTTCTGGAAACAATGGTTTAGATCTGGGTTATTGTGATATAAAAGACATCATGGCGGATAATTTTGAATTTTTGAATGTTAAAAATGCTGAGGGATTTTCTCTAGCAATATAACTGGTTCAAGTATTACAAACTCATCTTCCATCATAGAGAATGGAAAGATATAACATTAAAGTACCTGTCCATGCTGTGAAACCTTGGATGGTTTCTGGTGTCGGACAATTTTTTGACTATAGTGTGAGTAAGAATAAAATCAATTGCTTCAAAAACAAAATTTCTTGATATTACCGCCCACTCCTCCAAACTCCTTTACTCACCCGTAATCCACAATAGACTCACAAACTACGAAACTTTCATTTCAAATTTCTCCCAAAGAATTATTGCTACAAATTTATTTTTTTGTTTAAAATTGGCGCTATAGACTTTGTGGTGATGATATCGAGACTCTTGGAGCACCTATTTGTTCATTGCAGGATCGTCCAATCCTTGTTGGATACAGGTTTGTCGTGGAAAGAGAAAAACCTCAATGTGAACATTAGTTACAGTATGGAAAATATGATTTTTTTATGTTTTAAATAGGTAATACTCCACTTGAAATATGTTATATTGCTAGCCCCCGCAATCATAAATAAGTGTAAATGACAAAAAACACTCATAGATTTAATATTTTCTCCATATATGATATGATTTCAAAACTGGAAGAAATAATTACTTAAAAAATACCAGCCGTTTATCATAAATGGCAGTCTTTTAAATAGGGTCACGATAGCTTTACGCATTTGGATGCAATAATTGTTTACGGCGGGCGCACTGAGCCGAGGGATGCCGTACTATATGAAGGGATAATCTTCGGCCATTTTGGGGATTTTGGCTGAGAATTGCTTTTTTAGTGACCACTTGTACTGCACCGCTAAATATTTCTTAAACAGTTTACAGGTGCATTTAATGGGATGGATCATGTTGGATGGATCCCCCCACCCCAATCCCAATTACCCAAGCAGGCAGGGAACAAAATTACAACATGCCTGGTTTGCCTGGCATTTTAGCTTTTCATAAGGTGTTTTCTGCGCGCTTGGGTTGTTTGGGGTTGGTTTGATTGGAGTGATTGATTGATTCATCATTCACACTGCACATGTCATGTAATATCATTTTCAAATCTCTAGCTTTGTTCAAGGAGTTACCCTGTATAGGTTTTTAGAGTGCACTTAAAAAGCTTAAATCTCAAATAACTGCTTTATGAACTTTGTTACGTAATAAATTGGCTTTTGGTATATCGAATGCTTCTGATAATTTTATGGCCATCTGCGTATGATTTAGGGTCAAATTTGTGGGAAATATCGAAAGCATTGGTATGATGGTTTTTTAACCATATTGAAGAATATAAATAAGAAAAGTCCTTTTTTAAGAACAAAATGTTACATTAAAAAAACACGTTTTAACCTAAATTTCTACCCTTAGCATCCTAAAAACTATACCTAAATGAGTATCAGCTTGTCTCGTTTTTAGAGAATTGGATTGGCTTTTAAATGACGAAAACGGTACTATTTTTGGAGGTTGTAAACAAAAGTTATACATAAAAAACATGTTTAGGTAAAAAGCGGCCATTTTGGACGCCATCTTGGATTTTATTTTTCGCATTGAGGCTTATTTAATCAAACATCACTTTTCATACCCCAAACATATACTCTATGCATGTATGGGGTCAAAATTTTAGAGCAGAGGCTGTGTCTAAGGGCAACCTTTTTTAAGCGAGATACAGGTTGGTTATTGGTATGGCTCCTGTGGCATATTGCTTATGTATGGGCAACAATGTAACAACTTCCAAAATATAGTTTATCCCCACACACAAAAGGAAAATACATAGGCTATTAGATTGGAATTAGCAGAGCGTTCCCTGTCGACAGGTCAGCTCATTTATTTCCATAGTACTAATTGGATCCAACATACACCACACACAATTATACAAAATTATGTCTAGTCAATCTTCCAAATACCCCTTAAATTATAGATCCCCATAACCTTACCTCGGGTTGCCACTATGGTAATTCCCGATGAACTACCCCGGACATTATCATGAATTGATGAGGAGGGCGTAATATACCACTGTCCCACACCACACTTTGAAGTAATCCCTACTCCTAAGGACCACACTTGATAAATTTGGAAAAGACTAAACAGTTTTAACTGTATGGTAATTCCAGATGAACTACCCGCAAGCACAAGATACTTAGGGTGAAATCATATCTCATTAGAAATTATTAAGGCTATACCCAATTCCAAATACCACTGTTATCAGTGGAGGAATATTCAAAAAAAAAAAAATTTTTTAACATTATAAGTTCTCAAATCTTGAAAAAACATAGTTGATTATTAGCTCAAATGTCATAAAATTGTCTGAAAATCTCAAATTAATACAAATTACACGCCCCAAACAAGTTACGACCCTGGAACTTGCAAATCCCCCCCCATTCCCCTTTTTTGAGATTTTAGTTACTGTAGGTTTTCATCTCATTAGGCGAGTACCATCTAATTCTGGGGGAAAGCAGTGCCTATCTTGCCTTCTCACAAAGAAGGCAAGTGCTCATGAATGTCTGCCTCATGCAATACCAACCATAATGACTTACGTGAACCCATCATCAAGAAGATTTCTTCAAACTTGAATTGAACATATGTGTGTGTGCATATGAAGTATGCATTGTCCATGTGTCTAATACAAATCCATGTGCAAATTTAAAGAGTTGCAGGTTACATTTAACCAACACATGGCAACACCTATGTTGCCGAGGACAGAATATCTGACCATATTCAACTGGGGTGTTTGGCCAAAAGGGCGCCTCTAATACCCAAAAGATTCTCAACAATTCAACCCTTAATTATCCTGAGGATTATCTAAAAAGATCAATTGGGACAATATGGAGACTAAGCGTGGACGGATATTTTCCTTCTGCAACAGTCTAATAGCTGTTTTAAATACGGCACATCTTGCACCTGGGATACCTTGTCAAATAACTTTCCCAGCACACTGCAATGCTCATGCCTTGGCTTGTTGTCACGAATGAAGTTATCCCCCAATTATCCAAGCACACGACCTGTAAACAACAGAAGAAACAAAGAAAAAACAGCAGGGGCCACCAAAAGGGGCTTTAGGTCTGATAAACCTAAAAGACCTCATACATGAATATTAAAAAATACTCTCACATCTATGCATTGACTATATAGAATTATGCAAAATCATATTTGTTGCATAACATAAAACAATTCCTAGTGAAGATATCTGTACCGGAGGCACAAATACGACTTAACAATTCTAAAGCATCAAGACTAATTATTTGAAAAGAGCAATGTAGTAATAGAATGAAATCCACATAGATTATAAGATATAAAGCCAATTCCTATGTGCAAGTAAACTTACTCATCAAAGATTTATGCCTTATAACCATTTCTCAACTCTTAAAGTTTTGTCATTTCACATAAGTTTATAAAATGTGTAATTATATTTGGTAAAAGAGCAAAAGTAATAGAATGAAGAATGTATAGATATAGAAAACAAAGCCAAATTACTATGTGCAAGTAAGATATAATCAAAGAATTATGCCTTATAACCATTTTTCATATCTATTTTAAAAAAAAAAAAAAAAATTTGCAATAGTTTATAATTATATTTGAAAAAGAGCAAAAAGAATAGAATGAAGACTACTAAATATAGCTACAAAGCCATTCATATGTCAAAGTGAAGCTACTCATCAAAGAATTACGCCATTATAACCATTGCAACAATCAAAGTTGTATATTTACATAAAGCTTAAAATAGTGCGAAAAGGTCTAATGTGATTTACCTATTCGAGATTGATTAAACTAACATAATTTAGGGTTTTTTTTTTGGGGAGATTAGGGACAAGCTGCCATTCACAGATTCGAGTTCATTAAACTATTTTGCCAGACTTATTAAAAAATTGCGTTGTTTGTTACAATATTTATATTAATGAATGTACTCTGTTGCAATATTTTTGTAACTTTATGATCTTAAGTTATTGCCATACATTGCTGTGATGTTGAAGATCAATAAGTTGGATTGTGATGAGTTGAACTATAGGAAAACCACAATCTCCCCAATTAATCAACTCAGTAACGATATAAAGGCCAACGAACCACCCCCCGGCGGCATCATAATTTAAATGCGGCTGATAATTTTTTTTTATTTTTTAGTTGCCTCATAGGAGATGAGCAACACATGGCGCAACCGAAATTAAATGCTGCAGAATAGGATAATTGGAAAAAACTGCTACAACATGCGGTCTTAAGTCTGACCACGGAAATGGTGAGGATTCCCCAAAGATTAATTTATGAAAACAAAAGAAATTGTCTGAAATGACAAGTATTGATTGAGGATGACCACGGACAAAAACCACCGTATACAGAAAGGCAAAAGAACGCACCCAGAACCCCCACTTCACATGAATCGCTAGTTGCTTGAAACCCAATTAACACTATTTAACTTTGAATTGCTCAATAGCCTTGCCATAAGATCCTAAGTAAATGCCGCCATAGATACGTGTACATCTTTCGTTGCCTTGCCGTAAAGATTCCCACAGAACTATTGGAACCGGATAGTCCCCATCTGTCTACCAATGAACTCTATACGAAAGCGGGCCATCTGAATCGTGACAATGCGTAAGCTATATTATTATCATTACCAACAATATGCCTCGCCGTAAAGCTTAACTGTGTATCAGGACATTACAAGAAAAGAAACGTAGCAATTTCATAATCCTGAACCCTTTGCAGTTGCTTATTAATTATGGATTACCCACTGCTTTATTATCGATCGTAGAATATACATTTACCCTTCAGCAACTCCCCCATAAAACAATGGCAACTACCAAAGGGAAAAATTCGAACTATGAAACGAATTGGGATCATGTTGGAAATTGGAGTCTTGGCCCCTCCCCTGGAATCGTTTCCCTTGAAAAAACATCAAAACCAATACCACTGCTTGTATCAGTGGACAATTTCAAAGAGTCGCCTCCCGATAGCCAGGCCTGAATATGAATAATTGATAATCATTAATGTCTAAGAAAACCAATTAACATATAAAAGATTTTGGCCCCTTGAGTCAACCATGACCCACGCCTGCCTCATGCTTTGGTCAAGTCTCATCAGACGCCGTAGAATGGTCCTTCCTGGATGAGGGAACTACTTTGAACCACAAATGCTAATAACCCAAACAAGGACTGAAGCTCTTTAAAGTGATTTTTTGGATTTCACGGCATTCTGGTCCTTTTCTACAATAGAGCTGATTCTTGTGTGGGTTAAAGAAGTTGTAAAGAAAATGTCTGCTTTATTAAGTAAATTTCAAGACTAATATACTATCTTAGAAGTAGGACCCACAGATTTTTCCTTTGTTGCGGTGCACTAAATATGACAACATTTTTCCACAAGAATAAAGAATAGGACACAAGTTAAAGTACTTTATCACATTATGTCCTACCACAAGGAAAGACATTAGCAAAAAACAAAAAAATGGGGAGGAAAAATAACTGTGTTTGTAGTCCTTTTGCAACCCATTCAAAAAGTGGAGAGAGAATGAATCAAAAGGAGCTGGAGAGCAAGAAGAAGCTCCATGGGAAGAAGCTCTAATCTCATGTTATCATCAACTTTCAACCCAGCAAACAAATCTTTAGGGTGATAGGAAGTAACCCTGAAGCAGACTCGATTTTTGCTTAGCCATTAGCGCATCAACACCCGCAGCTTCTACTATGCATAGAGCTATATCAAAGCTAGCAACTTGCATTGCACAAAAATCACTATCTATCCCATATTAAGTGAACTACCATCTGGAGAAGATAATTGATGAAAAATTCTGTACTTTCCCTTCTTGCATTGGTACCAAAACCAATAGAGAAATTATTTTGGGGAATCCCGTCACTATTCTATCACATATGACAAACCCAATTAAAATTCCCAATGACCCTTATGACAACAAAGTAAGTTACTTGCTTGCACTCTTTACATTTCTTGCACCATGACTTGTATCATGACACTTGAGGCACTTATGATTAAATTGAATTAAGGCATGGCATCCTGAATTTTTGCAGTTCCAAAATATTTTTCCTGTCGAACAGCTTTATCCAAGATGTGCCTTTATTAGCCCTGAAAGTTCCCTTTCCTTGATAAATGACACGAAAATTTGCGCATAGTCCCCTGGCACGTTTTTGCCCAAGTCCTTCACTAAGCCCACTCACTTGTGCATAATTTTCACAAAAAGCCACATATTTCAATACATTACCCAATTGATAAACATCATTTCATGCAGCGTATCCCTGACCCAAGTTGAAAGTAAATGGTAAAAATGGCTATGATACTCGGAGTAGTGAGTTTATTCAAGCAATTGAATATCAGCACGAAGGATTAAATGATTTGGAATGACAGGACCCTGATGAACACAATACCCATGGAGTCTGTTAAACACCAAGGGGGTGAAGCCCATTCAAAACCAGTCGTCCGTTGCTGGGCGCTGACATTTTGATAGGCACGGAATAATTATTAGTTTGGGTGCTTGTATAACCACATAAGTCATATTCGATTACAAACAGAGAAGAATGAGAAAGAGGGAGATGGCTCGATTTTGAACACGAGTACCCAGGATTACTCTCTCACCGGCTCAATGTGTGGGGAACTTCAAGGCCGCTCGATTGGACCTTTGAAGGAATCTGTTCATCCGACTCCAGCTTGGCCAGTCGGGAAGTTTCACAACAGGAAGTAATTGACAAACTGCTACTAAACGTTTTATTAATTTTCCATCTAAATGTTCTCTGCTGGCAAGTAATTCCACGTTTTGGTTCTGAACAATAATTATTTATTTTATTCGTTGGCGGAGTAATTAAGATAAAGTGACTTTTTAACGAAAACAAAGCAAATCACCCTTTCGGTAAGCTAACCTTGATTTAATGTGTTGAGGTCAATAAAGGATTTTTGTTTTAATTTTTACAGGCCTATTTAACATATCCGTGTTAGTTTCCGGGTGAAATAGGATATGGACGAACGATTAGATTAAAGCATTTTGAATTCCTCCAACGACACTGTTTGTGTCATCAGTGTCCGAAAGTGTCAAATGCTTTGAAAATTTGGGGTCAAACTTGTCTGTAAGTGATACATAGATATAGATCGTTCGCTTACTGGTCACGATCATAATGTATAGTCTGTGGCAAATACCAGTTGACAACTGGGTAATTGGATATTTCTGGGAGTTAATGACAGTGTATTATGTTCTCAGCCAGTAGCGCAGTTTCTTTGATCCCAATCATCGTATTTAGGGCAATTAAAATGAAAGGCGGATGAATAGTTATCTTTTGAAGTAACATTGAACCATCCTCCGTCTTTCTCATCTTCTCTGATACAAACATCCGCAAAATAATATCAGTTTTGGATGTGGATTCTCTTGGGTTGGGTTCAATTTTGTGTGTCCTACCCATTGCACACAAGGTAATGAAATGGAACGTCAGTCTCTGATTTAAATACCGTCGCCACTCAACGACCTCTTTTCACCTAGCGCGCATTGCATTATGAGAAAAGGAGTATCTGCACATGATCCAGGTGCACTATTATTACACCTGTCCACCTCTAACACATACAAATCAATTTGTATCACTACCGCATAGCTGGATATGCAAAGAGGCACCCACAGTATGTGGACGAAGCGGAGGCAGCCATTACTTTCTATCGTTGCGTACTCTCTTGTTTCTTTTGTGGTTCGGCACAACATTGCGCGACGATGTATTTCTAAAAAGGGGATGAACGTAAACGTTTGCTCTCTATCTATATAGAACCTCTTTGGGTAACCTCACAGAACACGTAAACTGATTAACCGCAAAGAGGTTAATGTAGGCATGGAGAGGAACTGTTGGGCTCCAAACCAAATTCATAGCCAAAGTACCCTGGTCTCGAATGTCCCCATCCAAGTAAATGGACCAAGATTATTGAAAAGAACGGAAACAATGTACATACACCATGAGTTACAATAAGCTCATCTACCAAGGACACACTTCAGTGGGTTGTCCTTGTTATCGACAGAAACGACCATGTGAGAACTGGGTATCATATATCATACCCCCCAAAAGGGGGTAATCCTCAATACACTGGTGAATGAAAGCCACCTGAAATGTTGCCAAGGGACGAGATTTTACTAGCATCATAGTGAAAGCCATTACCCATTCATTGAAACAACACTTGACTTTGAAATTTTAACTACTTCGTTTTCAAGGTAGCAGGATGTATATTTTATTAACATTTCCCTGGAGATGGCCAGCGAACATTAGTGTTGAAAAACCCCAAGTGCGCTTGGCCGGGATCGAACCGGCGACAGTCGTATGACTAGCACGCGCTCTAACCAACTGAGCTATCAAGCCTGGGTTGGTAGAAGAGCGATAGATATTATCTATAGGTCTGTAGGGCCGAAAGGGGTCCATCGCTTAAAATTTCAAAAACCCAAATATAAAAATCGTAAGTAAATAACCGTTCTGATGCTATCCGTAGGAAAGCGAGGACACCCGGACATAAGACCTCTTTGAAATCTAGCGCTCTTCTACCAACCCAGGCTTTGATAGCCGCAGTTGGTTAGAGCGTAGTGCTAGTCTACGAAGTCGACGGTTGCGAGTACGCCAAGCGCCACTTGGGGTTTTTTTCAACACTAATCTGCGCTGGCCATTCCAAGGGAAAAATATTAATAAAATAATATATTTTTTGTTATTGACTTTTATTAATTATTCAAAATTTCAAAACACAAAATATAAAATGTATATGTAAATCTTACCGTTCTGATGCTATCAGCTAGGAAAGCGATGAGACATCTTTCGGAACTAAGACCTATGATAATATATATCGCTCGTCTACCAACCAAGGCTTGATTATAGCTCAGTGGGTTAGAGCGTTTCGTGCTAGTCATACGAATGGTCGCCGGTTCGAGTCGGCCAAGCGCATTGGCGGTTTTTTCAACATAATGTGCTGCTGGCCATCTCCAGGGAAATATTAATAAAATTAAAAAAAAAAAAAAAAAAAAAAACTAAGTAGTTTAAAATTCAACAAACAAATATAAAATCGGATATGTAAATATTACCGATTCTGTGCGATCCGCTAGGAAAGCGAGGACCACCTTTAGGACCTAAGAAACTATAGATAATATCTATCGCTCTTCGACCAACCAAGGCTTGGATAGCTCAGTTGGTTAGAGCGTGGTGCATGTATCGACAGGTCGCCGGTTCGAGTCCGGCCAAGCGCACTTGGGGTTTTTACACTAATGTGCGCTGGCCTGGCCATCTCCAGGGAAATATTAATTAAAAAATACATCCTTGTCTAACTGGACAAACAAAGTAGTTAAAAAATTTCAAAACAAATATAAAATCGTATTAGTAAATATACCGTTCTGATGCTATCCGCTAGAAAGCGATGGACACCTTTCGGACCTAAGACCATAGATAATATCTATCGCTCTTCTACCAACCCAGGCTTGATAGCTCAGTTGGTTGGTTAGAGCGTCCGTGCTAGCATCCGAAGGTCGCCGGTTCGAGTTCCGGCCAAGCGCACTGGGTTTTTTTCAACACTAATGTGAGGCTGGCCATTCCAGGGAAATATTAATAAAATATACATCTGTCTACCTGGAAAAACGAAGTAGGTTAAACTTTCAAAACAACAATAATACTAAAATCGTTATGTTTAATAGAATATACCGTTCTGATGCTAGCCGCTAGGAAATCGATGGACACCTCTCGACCCTAAGACCCCCTATAGATGATATCTATGCTCTTCTACCAACCCAGGCTTGATAGCTCAGGTGTTAGAGCGTCGGATAGTCATACGAAGGTCGCAGGTTCGAGTCCGGCCAAGCGCACTTGGGGTTTTTTTCAACCACTAAGTGCGCTGGCCATCTCCAGGGAAATATTAATAAAATATACACACTGACTTTGTTAAATTCCCACTCATTGATTTGATCTAACTTGATCGTTTTGTAATACCACCATGTAACCCGTCAAAGTTTGATGACCGGGTTATATACACACACTGCGAACCCTTGATTTATTATTTACATAGGACGGTAGCAAGCCTGCCAGTAATATATGATGCGAAGAGCCGTGGCCACCGAGTATTCGAGTGCTGTACATTCATATGTCCGCACTGTACGCATTTTTAATTGCTTGAACTGGACACATATAAAAGGTCACTTGAGATGATTTCCCGGACCCCTAAAACATTACTCGTGCACGTAGTAACATGAACCATAAAAAAAGCTTAGAATGAACATTGACTGGAGCGTGGCATTTGGCCGAGAGTTTTCTTTATACAATCTCCTGGATTTTCGACAAAATTATTGAATTTGTTGCGACAGGTCACAGAGCTTAGAGCAACAACTCTTGTTTCTTTAATAATAGCACTACTATAAAAACACACCCACCTGCATTCAGTGGCGTAACAGGGCGGGGGGGCAGGGGGGCAGGTTGCCCCATGACGACTTTGGCCGGGAAAAAATTGCAAAAAATCATGCTAAATCAGCCATTTTTTAGCCCTCTGCCAGGGCAGAGCCTGTTACGCCACTGCCCCTGCATTTATAGTTTGCAAATGATTGCGCATGCTGACCGCTCCCCGATTGGCACCAGATAAGGTCCACACTAGCAACATTGCGACTCGTACCAACTCCGGAGCGTTCCAGCTTACATTCGCTGCGTAACGTCACCGTCCCCTTGACGTGCGAGCCGCTAAAGTCCCTAATGTGCTGTGGATGTAGCCGTCAAATCACTTATTTTGCCATGCTTGGACCGCCGTACGGTTTGTTATTCCCCGGCTCGGCTGCAACTGCGACATAGCCACCCTCTCTCGTCCATTAGATTTGCAATATGCTGACACAAGTTTCGCAAGAAAAATCCTGTCAGAAAACATTACTTTCTAACTCAAACGAGTTGACGATAAGGTTCGGATGTATCCTCAGTGTCCGAAACAGATCAGCCACGGTCTTCATAGGAAAATTTCCCACAAGAAAAGATTTTAAATGAGTTGTTGCCAATCAATAATAAAACCGCAATATTACCAAGTTGTGACAAAGTCCTTCAGCGCTGACAATTCTCGCGTAAATTGGAATAGCACTCTTCTTCTCAAGAAAAAATTCCCGTCAAGAAGTAACTAATGAAAATTAAGTGTACGTATGTGCGTATACCACTGTTCCACATAACAAGAAAAACGAAATTTGAACGACGACTTTCAGCGCTGACAGTTCTCGCGCACCCCCCTGTTGGAATAGCACTTTCTCGCAAGAAAAAATTCTCGTCAAGAGTAATTTATGGAAAGTAAGTATAACGTATTGTGCTATACCAATGCTTCAGGTAACAATAAAAATTTTGTCGATTAATACACACACAACCTGAGCCGATGAGCGACAGAGAGCTTATGATCAATTTGACATTTCAAATCCTGCCTCTTGACCTATAATTACTATAAACGCCTCAGGCGTCCCAGTTTACACTTGCTATGGGAACGCACAAACGCAACCTGTAAAGGACTAGAGAAGAGGGATAAGCCCAAGCAGCAACAACAGGTTCAATGGATTGGCCCATTTCTTTGAAGCGGAGAAATCGGTGTTACCTCAGACCAGCTTTGGTAAGAATTATCACACTCTGTGGCAAATTGCATATTTTTAAATGGCCAAAACGTGCAGTGGTTGAACACTATGCTACACGCGTGCTAATAGAGGTTAATTCTAAGGCTTTTAAATATTAAACTACACCAATTGATGGCAATCTGGTCTCTCCAATTCAACCAAGCTTTAATGTTTCGAAATGATGATTGTTGAAATTCTTTTAGAGCTGTGTAGAGAGTATCCTTTACATGGATCTGAGACATGACCATGAAGAAGAGCTACAGGGTTAGGACTGATGGACGTACACCAAAGCTTCTTATGCGAGTTCAAAACCATATCCTGGCGTGAGAACAAGACCAAAGCAACAGATATATGGAATATCCGCAAATTTCTCTTACTTTTGCCAAACGCGTGCACGATTTGCCGGTCCACTATCATTCGTGCGGAGTGATCAGTGTCTCAGATTCACATGTTGGAAGTTACCACTGCAAAAAAACAGGGGTCGTCGCCCCCTTTACTACATTGATGTGATGATAGAGGACATCCCGCCAGGATTCCATCTGACACCCCAACTTAAGACACACAGGCGACATTGGCGCTACATGGTGAACAGCATCGCGGCTGCGGCTTTTAGATAGATAGAAACATCAAGATAAAATTTGATTTGCTTTTTTGAAAAGACATAACCACATGCTGATTGGAGGTTTCTTTCAAATTTGTTATATTCTTAAAATATGTAATTTGTGTCAAAACAGCGGCCATTTTGGCCGCCATCTTGGATTTGAGGTTACCCCGACAAAAATGAATGTAAGGCCATTGCAGCAAATCAAACATTTATATAGTTAGGTAATCAAAAATGTCAAATTTTTTTATCGTATTGACACCATTTGTGCATGGTGTTTAGAGAAATGTGCAAAAAAAAATGGCGTTTTTGTGATTAAGACCCCTTATCTTACACACTATAACTTTCAAGGTAATCTAAGCTATGGATCCTTTGCTTTTACACAAAAATGCTCTTATATGAGGCAAATTCCTGAGAAGTACTGATCAAAAGATGAAGAACAATTTTGATATATGGGGGAGTGAGAACGTATTTCAGTCCGCATTATCTTTTTGAAAAAACAATTGGCAAAAATATGCCTTTTGGCCCCAAAAC
>JAMKCH010030452.1:0-22846 GCA_023653785.1 Ophioderma brevispina
TTTTTTGTTGCTGATTTGGGGTTGTCTTATGACCCTTCACTTGTGGTATCAATTCCTGTAAAAATTCCCTTGGAAAAGGGGTTTCCTTTAGGGTGGGGGGGTCCCATGGAACCCCCCCCCCCTTGGGCACCAACCGGGGAGTGAAAAACCCCTTGGTCAACTAAGTTTTAAGGCAATAATCTTGTAGACTATTTAACTTGGGAAGATAAAAATAAGTTTCATAAAACCGTGAATTCTTTCTGCATTACTATAATATCGGAAGATGTTGAATTAAGTTATTTTATTTACAAACACAAATCGTAGGGAACGACACTATTATTCCCAGGGGATTCAATTCAGTTTTTTCATCTTGATAAATGCTTTCAATTCATCCCGAATCCCCATCTTTCATTTCGCGCCGATATTTTCAATCCCTTTTGGATTTAAAGCAAAAAATTTGATTTTTTAATTCCGTAAGTCCTGATGCAAAATCACTATTTGGTCTACCTAAATGGGGCATTTGCGCCCATACCTCCAAACCAACATCTTTACATGGTAAATGTAAAAATAGTTAGCTTGCCTTCGTCTAATACCAAAATTGGTTGACTACTTGGCCGGTCAATCTGGGGTTCTAAGGGACGGGGCTATTAAACAAAAGTCTACCTATGTTCATTTGATGGCGCTATAATATCCTTAAAATCCCTAAATGCCATTTTTTCCTTCTTTCCCACTTACAAAATCCGGGCGGACCCTTTGCCTTGTGTTTAGGGTGAATTGCTCCTATATCTAACAAGATATTGCGCCACCTCATTTTTTTGGGCTGTGATCGTCAGGTTGGTAGTCATTTGCCTCTAGGGACGTACGGAGTATAGCCGGTATGCAATGCGAAGGCCGTTACCGTCATGGTTTTTTTTTTTTTTTTAAAAAAAAAGAAAAATACTAAAAATAAAAAAAGTAAAAAAAATAAAAAAAATGAGGTAATTTATACAGGAGGCCCTCACGAATTTCGGTTGTATGCGCCACTTTCGTATTTCTTCCCTACCATAATTGTGGGTGTGGGGTAAGCATCAAAGACGACCGGCCGCTAGTTTCACCCCTGTTTGTCACATTTTCACCAGCCTGTTCGACTCAAGGACCTAATCAATCGTAAATCGGGATAGCTATGCTACTGGATCAAAAGAGTGGAGGCTATGATTGACATCAGTACCTCTCGACTCGCCGTCGAACGTATAACTGTGTAAATTTTAACGCTAACGTCCATCTCCGGGTCGATCCCCCTCGGTCGATACGGCATACGACATGATTAGCGTATATAGATATGTAGCTCATCGAATTGCCTCTGCTGGGGCGCTATCTTTCAATCGTCCTATGGGCATTTACACACAACTTCACCCGCCTGTTTAGGAACCTTCTTGCCTTCACCTACCCTACCCTTAATAAACCTTAACCATAACCCTAACTGCTCAGTCAAAAAATATCATTCATTCCTACGAAAAAACCAGACGAAATCATGAAAATGGCGTCGTTTTTTAACGCGGTCGTGCTCTTGTATATCCGTTTTGAGTGTCTGGATGCCCGACCTCTAGTATATACCTCACTTCCCTATCTGAAAAGTGCAATTTGTTAAATCTGTAACTAATATGAGCTCCTTATTTACTCTGTGTTAAATATATGTGTCTACGACTAGTAATTTCATACTGTGTGCTAAAACTACTTTTTATTCAAAGACTATTTTAAAATTGTTTTAAGTGTTGAGACCCCTTAATCAAGTTCTCATGGGCTAGTGCAATTATTCTAGTTCAGTAAATAGTCCCTAGTGATATACTTTAATTTACTTTTTATTCCATCGTTCTCGATTAATCGTTTTTTTTTTTTTTAAGAAATCTTGCGCGCAGCGAAGATTATCGCTAAAATTACTTCTGAGATATCGGCAATTTTTCAGAAACAACTGTTTTTTTTTTTTATATATTTTAGAAATGCTATTTTCACATTATTATCAATTACAAAGTAAGCATTTGAGTTTCATTAATAATATAATTAAAAGGTCAAAGCTATTACTTTTTTGAAAGATATCATTTTTTAAGCAACTTGTGATAATGTATGACAAGCTTTTAGAGTTTCATATTTAAGAACCCTTTAGGTAACTATACAGAATGCCAAGATTTCGTTAAATCCTTAATCGAAATCACTTCTGGTCATCCTTCCCGTGTTCTTTTTAGTGTTTCTTATGGCAACGTAAGCATTAACCATCTTTTTCAAACCACAGCGGTAATTCTTGTCAAGCTTTCCGGGTTCCTAATATTTTGTGGGGGAATTTGCCATCTTTGGGTAAAAAGTACCGGGTGGGCCAATATTGATATAATATTGGATGATTTGAGTAGGATACAAAAAATTAATTGGTCAAGTTGATTTTGAAAATTTTTTGCGAGTTCCGCGGAGCGACGATGCAATAGTTGCAAACTCATAGCGATTAAACGATAAATTCTTGTAATCCTCTATAAAATCATCCAATATTCTTCGCATTAGAATGGTCAGGTTAAATGTTTTACCACCTCCTTGCCAATCTCGTCACAAAAGTTCATGTTCCCGAGAAAGAAGAGGGTGTTCCGATTAATACCAATTGTCGCTCGTCTGTGTCTATGCATGTGTTGGTGGCACGCAATGAAATATGAGCAACATGTAAAACGATATGCAAATCTCAATTTTCGTGCTTTAAAATATCATTCACTTCAATGCTAAACTCAAGTTTGTGTAGAGAGTCCCCGACCATGACTGGCCTAGCACATGGAACTGGTCTTTTCGCAATGTGCGGGTTGTGGAAGTTGCGGGATGCAAGAGGTTGCACGCTTGCTCGTACCCTGATTTCTCTAGGACAATTCAAATTATCAATTATAATAACCCAAAATCATCCTTATACGTTTAAATTTCCTTTTTAGAAAATACGTCCTTGTACTTGATCACAATTGTCAAGCTTAATAAAGGACATCGCCGGAAAGGTAGAGAGGAGCCTCTATACTCATCATAGTATTTCACCATCAATTTGAGTTGGTGTTTTACAACTACTTTATCATGTAGCAGGTTTTTTTATCCCCAAGATCCCCTTGTATGAAGAAAAAAGAAAGTCGAGAAACTTCAGGGGCATGCTCTCCTGGCAAAAGCACGCGGAGTATGCCTCCATTTTCAATGACCATTGATTCTTATATCAGAAACCGGAAATGTGCATGCTGCCCTTGTCATGGAGCTTGTAGTTACGCCTTAGATGACCTTTGTCCGTCTAAAGCTACAAAGAGCTACATGAGGCAGCCCATTATAACAAAACCCAAATACTCGCTTAGCTTATGTTGCTAAGATTTGGATTATTAACCGTCTTCACACACACCAAGCAGACTCTGGAAAACAACACAATAGCCTCATACCGCGCTCATTTTATTCATGAGCACGTTAACTGCACAGGCGCTATATCAGTCCCATGGCGCAGTTCATACTGTTCATTTTCCCATTGTATTGAGCAAATACATCCCTGTATTTTAGTATTCTTTATGATACCCAGAGTTCGGGTCCGCTTTTGTTCACATGTGCTCATCCAGGGTTACTGAACTGAGCCCCTTGGTAGATTACAGGCTTACCATAGCGATATGTATGAGTTTGTATGTAAAAAGTTTCGTTGTTTGTTTTTGGCAATTCCCTTTAGTGTTCCGGCCCCCCAGAAACAAACATGCAAAAATAGGTCTTTCCACCCCAAGAACCAAATGCCACTCACATATACGTTTGCTAAATATATAGCGCACATCCTTGCAACACGCATTGTGGTTTCTGTTGGGTGGAAGGCTTCACATAATGGAAAGGTTTTAATTACCCATTGCAGCCTGTACCATAATTTGACAACTAAAACCGACTTTTGGGACGAATACTGTAAAATGTGAATTTTTTGAAAACCAGCAAAAGGTAAACCTTGAGCATGTCGCTTTATTATGCAAAACGTTTTAAGTTCATCCCGTTCTCAGGAAAACTATAGAGGGCGTCCTTCATTCCTTATCCGGCGATTTCCTTCACTTATATTAAAACAAAAAAACAACCTAAAACAAACAAAATCAACTTTGACAAAAATATTGGTCTATGGTCCCTTGGGAATACTAACACAATCGTTGCAAGTAAATGATTGCCCGGGCAGACGAGACTACATGACCCCCTGCACCCCCCCTCACCCGGGATTTTGAGACAACATTTTTGTAAAGCTTTCCCATAAGCCCCTCTTTCATGTTGTTCGGCAAAATCCCCACCCTGGTTCAACGGTGGGCTCTTTTTCAAAATGGGCCGCCAAAATGCACCCACCGTCGGTAGAGAGTAACCAGCATCCTAGCACACACAGAACTTATCCAGCACTGTTTTGGTACATAGATAGCTATGGTCCTCCGTTTTCCCATTGATACAAAATGAGTACCACATGCCCAACATTACTCACAATGACGTCTAAAGTTCGCATGTTAGCAATTTTTTCAATTTTCCATAGACAATAGGTGAAAATCATTTTCGCAAATGTTAGGATATCCAATTTCATGCGTTTTTTGGCTCATACTGATGACATGAACTAGTTTTTGATATCATAGAAGCATTTTAGTGCTATACTAATGTTTTTGAGTCGCAAAATGCGAATTATTTCCTTCCACCCTACTTCAGTATTTTTCCTACTCCCTCAACATCTTACGTCATAGTGACGTCATTAATGGGATGTCGGCACTTATTTTGATACCACTGAAAAGAAGAAACTCTAAGCTACCCTGTGGTACCAAATTTACAGGAATCGGATGGTCAGTAACGAAAATCTCAGGGGGTGGTAACCCCCCTTCGGCAGTTTATTACAAAAATGGCTCAGGTAGACGAAGGTTAAGTCAAAACGTGACAAGTATATCGATGCCTTGCTAAGCCTTGGAAGATCGACTGATGTGCCAGAGCACTCGTATGAGAGATTTGTTGAGGATGCACATCCAGAGAGCCAATTATCAAGCCCTGAGTTGGTACCAGGCAGATGTGGCAGAGCCACAAATTCCTCCACCAGATGATAATTTCTGATTCAAAGGAGTTGCATTTAAGCTCGTATACCAAGGAAACAGCATTGCTTAAAAGATCGCCAATTGAACAATATACCAATGATTATTAAAATTGGAAATTCTTCTTATGTTTTAACACAGTGGTTCTTCGAATGTGATCTAGCCAAGGTGGGTACAAGTTCTGGCTCTTCACCTGAATTCGGCAAAGTCCTTGCCTGTGCATTGTTGCACCAACTTTGGGGCAGACCAAGCTCCAGTGTCCTGATCTGGCTTCCAGGTATCGCACTTCTGCATGAACCCTTTGAATCGAACCGATTGTGGATCTCAATCAGCTGAGACACCGTCACTCAGCCTACGAGAAGCCAGCCCAGGCGGAAGACGCAAATCACAGTCTCAATACCAATAGATGTAACTTGGTTGACAGCAAGTCTTTCTTTCTAAAAGCCAACTCTCCACACTCCTTAGAGACTATTTCAAAGGACCGAGACTTGACTAAGAAACTATCCCGGACCTAAGCGGTCCTCAGCCGGCCTCTGTCCAAACACACGGGCGCTCCATACCAGTACTTGGCAGCTATGCTCCTGCATGCTACGCTGTGTTTTGTTTTTTTTTTTTTTTTTTTTTAAGTGTTTTATTTTTCTTGCAAATGTTATAAGTTTGTAACCACTGGAGCTGGGCCGAAGACACCCACCCCGACAAGCCGGCAGGAGCCATCCAACGACGAGTCAAGCTTCCCTGGGCTAACCCCTCCCATACAAGGGCAGCATACTCCACACATGAGGCAGCAAAGGTCAAGCGCCGTCGATCTCAGGGCATGCTGAATACATCCATAATGGGGAAAAGCCCCTTGTGGGGGTTCAGGGGCAGAGACCCCGGAGCTCTTTGGGTTTAACATGTTCGAGTGCTTTCGGAGAGGGGTATGTCTGATCTTGAAGCAGCTGAACTATGCTGAACGTTGCGGGGGTCCAGTGGCGGAGCTCCCGTAGCTCTTGGGTTTTAGCCTGTTTCAGCGCATCCGAAGAGCTCCTCGGTTATCTCACAATCATGAAGAAGATGAACTATACTGGGCCCTGGCGGGTCCAAGGGTTCGGACCCCGTGGAAGCGCTTGAGTTAAATAGCATGTTTGAGTGCCTTCGGAGAGATCTCAGTTATCTCATTATCTTGGGAAGCAGATGAACTATACTGCCCCTGGCGGGTACAGAGCCCGGAGCCCTCTCAGTTTAGTATTTTCTAGTGCCTTCGGAGAGATCTTAGCTCATTATCTTGAAGCAGTTGAACTATGCTGAACGTTGCGGGAGTCCAGGGGGTGGAGCCCCAGGAGCGCTTGGATTTTAGCGCAATCCATGAGTCTCTCGGTTACTCACAATCATGAGCAAGATAACTATATGCCCCTGGCGGGGTCCAGGGTTCATAGCCCGTCTGGAAGTCTTCCAGTTAACATTTATGATTGCTTCGAGAATCTCAGTTATCTCATTATCTTGAAGCGATGAACTATACTGCCTTTGACATAACAACACAACGTATTTTTTTCTCTTTATTTTTCCGAAACATTTCAGCAACCCCCAGGTGGTGTCCGGGGCATGTGCCCCCTCCCCTGCCCTTCCCCAGATATGGCACTGCTTCCGATGTGGGGGTCTTAGAAGAGAGTGCAGTCCAAGGTGACTCTAAGTAAACAAGACTATCAAGTGCTCCAGGGCGCTCCAGCAAAAGTGATGCCTGGCACGGCCGCGCAGACGAAAATTGGCGGATACACCTGTAGGCCGCCGGATGGACTTGCGCGCTGATGGTTCTCACTCACAATAGGGGCGGCCCATCTAATGCCCTTGAGTACTCCCGTTGATCGGCATCCTGTGCGCCAATTCAAGAATTGCCTTTCCAGCAAAACGACAGCTCCCGCACTCTCAGGCCGGTCGCCGGCACAGATGCCGAACAGCAAAGGCATGAGCACGCTCCCCGTGGCATTCCATCCCTGAGCCAAATAGACCACAACCAAGCACCTTGAAGTACGTTAGTAATTTTCTTAACAACAACTTTGTGTGGACGTGGTTTGGTTTGCGTCGCTACCCGTAATACTCCTTTGCTGAAGCCTCGCAAGCGGCGTAGTAGAAGCTTGTTGGTCACTTAGTAACCATCCGTCAACACATCAGACTCAAGAACCATGGTTATGCGTTTCAAGGTGATCATTGATTAAGGAGGCTGTAGTTGTGGTCTAGTGTATAGCAAGTCATGACCATTTTTACATAAATTGCGCCTTCTATATACACACTTGAAAGGTTACCTAATTCATTTTTAAGTGATTACTTTACCTCAAACTAATCCCGAGTGGGGATTGCATGACAAAGTATATAATTAGGTTACACCGGCATTTTGCCTTGAAAGAGGCATTAATGTTTAAATACCGGTGTTTCATTGTTTTGGGTGGCCATTTTGAAATATGACGCCCTCTAGAGGCAGGTTAAGCATGCAAAAGTGTCACTATTCCTTGGTTGGTTTGTGCGACTAAGTAGTCACATATTGCATTAATTTGGATAAAAAATTAAGATACCTCATGTCACAACAAGGACTTAAGTGCCATATTGGCCGCCATCAGCCGGTGGCGGCAAGCCTCATTCATTATAGCAATTCATCAAATTTCAAAGAAATTACAAGGCAATACGGTGCAAAACCACAACCCAATTTTGGTGCTTTGTTTGTGGGTTGGTCATGGGTGTTGCCATGATCCATAAACGACCTCGTCCTCGTTCGTTATTAATACAAAAACATTCAGAAATAACCCTTCCCAGTGGAGTTTGATTCTTCAACTCCAACGTTTTTTGAATAAGAAAATTTCCTTGACATATATTAAAACATTCAGAATTTTTCGTCAAGATTTCCGCTTTTACCGTGTTAAACCAATGGTCGACGTCTGAAATTGGGTTTTTTTTTTAACTATTTATTAATTCATTTGGAAAAAAAACAACGCCTAATCCTCTTTTACCTCTGATGGGGATTTTTGCAGACACCCTTATTTTTGATAGCTCTATGTATAAGGTTTCCCAAAAACCGTGATCTCCAAAATCCTCCCAGGTGCAAGGGTTGTTCGGTTTGGGCTCATGACCTAAATTATCCCAGAATATCCCAAACAATTTGTTGGGGGTGGGGGTAATTTTTTTTTGGTTTTTTGGGTTTTTGGGGGGGGTTTTGTTTTTTTTTTTTTTTTTTTTTTTTAAATTACGCTCTGTCTCAAAAAAAATGGTACAATTTCCCAGAAAAAAAAAATGGTTAAATATGAATTTAAAATAAGTCATTCTTACTTGGCAAATAGTAAAGAAGAAACAGGGCGGATCAACCTCCTGGAGGGGGGGGTGCCAAGATAAATTTTTATTTTAGGATATGTAATGGCTGCGTAGCATCCCAAGAACAAGGTGCCGCTGTAAGCGGCGCGGGGGTGGTGCGGAGGGCGTATCGAAGCGCGGAAGCTCTTCACTTTTTATGGGCGCCTACGGGCGCACCTATTAGCTTGGTTTTGGAAACTGTTCGACGTACGGCGGCGGTCCGGTAAGTACAAGGATGCGCCCGTTATTGTGTTCTGTGATTGCGGTGCCTTCCGTTTCCGTGTTTGCGAGCAACGAAGTACCCGACAAAAACTTCAATTTTCTCGCTAGTTTCTATAGATTCAGACCCATTACGATCATATCAAACAAACCATAGTAACGGACCCTCTGAATTCAAAAACCTCCATAGAACCCCTTCGTTTTCCCGGAGTAACGTTAATCGCCTCGCGCTTACTTATATAATATCTTTCGCAGTCTGTGACCAGCTACAACACGTTCCGGACCGCCGTAGGATACTGTAGCCAAATTGGGGATTTTCTTTCTACGTTACATCACTATATAGTTACATACGGATGTTCCAATATGGGAAAATATATGAGGCGTTGCTCGAGATTACCGGATGACCTAAACATTAATTTCTTTTCGGCCATAGATTTAATCAAGAATAAGTTCTTCTCCTTTTTTCTTTGTCGAAATTTAAGGAATATTTTTCCCAAAACACTCTATAATGGAATCCTCCACGTAACAGCCATATTGGGTCATGTCAATTGGGTGACCTCGAGCGGTCTTCTATCCATCACCCACCTTGTGATCAATTGAGCAAATTACACGAAGATATAGCAAGTTCCTATGTGGCCCAGCGGTCCAAGGCGCTGACACTCATGCATTTAATTTCCCCCCGTTGGTCCTGGTTCGAAATCGGTCAAGGAAGTTTGATTATTTTCATTGTTGTTATTAGTTTTGTTCTTGTTTGACTGTTTTGTTACCAGGAAAGATGTGCCGTTGTTTTTGCTTTTTTTCTCCCTTTTCCCCCCCCTTTTTTTTTAACACCCTACACAGCTTAATTGAATCAAGAAGTTGGGATAAGTAGGCCAAAATTAAAAATAATAATGAAACTGACAAAATTAGAAACGGAAACACAAGAAAATACATTTAAACATATATACATACAAATTCAAAAGATAACAATTGGAACATGAGCGAAAAAAGAAAACGCTAAATTACAAATACAAAAGAATTTTTTAATTAATTTTATATAAGATTTTAAAAAGAAAAACAATATTAACTTAAATTAGTTAAAATACATAAAATAATATAAGCAAATTAATTATCACACCGTTCTGAACCAAAGTAAATATAAAAAGTAATAAACAAATGCAACTAAATGAAAATACACCAATAAACAAGGTACTAAAATAAAATAAACTAATAAAAGAAAAATCTTTAAAATAATAAAAAAAATAAAATAGAGTTGATAAACTCAAAATATACAACAAATTACCATGGAACCAAAGAAAACTAAATTTAAAATATAAATAAAATACAAATAAAATTCAAATAATTAACACTTGACAATGATGAAAATAGAAAACGTTAAATGACCAATAACAAAAAAAGACGGAAACAATACGAATTTAAAAAGAACACAATAATTAAATTAAAAATTAATTAAAATACATAAAAATATATAAGCCATTAATAAAAAAATTATTAAGGCAATGGAATGGATTGTTAGTTTCCTGCCGTTTGACTGTTTCGAAAAGGAGGTCCTATTTCATTATTTCATTATTTTCCACAACCAAAGATTTCATATAAATGTTTACGTCATTGGTATCAGATGGTGTCTAAACCTGAATTCATATATCTACCATCAGACTTTATAACAGTTTTGATACTTTTAAGTAATGTTTCCTTCAAAAAAAATCACAATTTTTCAAGATAATAGTAGCTCGATCGCAGAGTATGATCAGGAACATTGGTATGGATATCTAAAACTGTCATATTACACTAAGTAACCTCCTCATCCACAAAATATGTTAAAATTGATCAGAAACGACATTGTCCTGATATTATGAGAAACTGAAAGTATGATCTGTGATTTCAGATTTGCAAAATATGACTTTTAAACCAAATAAGGAAGTTTTGACAAAAATGAAAATTCGTGGTGGGCGGGTAACTGGAAACTAATATCCAATTCCATTGGCCTAATAACAAAAGTTATAAACAAAAATTTTTTATTTTTTTTAAAAATAATAACAAAATTGCACTAAAATTACACAAATCACGTTGATAAATAATGAAAAGCAAGGAGTTGTGTTCAGAAAAGATGTGGCGTGGTTTAGTAAAAACTAAGGAAAAAAAAACAGCATAATAAAATAATGAAACTTTGAGCATAATACGAACAACGTTAGTAATTTTAAAAGTTAAAAATTTTTAATTTTCGGTTTTTTTGTTTTTTAATAAATCAAAAATTAATGAAACAATAAAATAACATGTTAAAATGAGCAAATATGACAAATATTAAAACTAAAAAGTAATACAAATTATTGAACGAAATAAAACCCGAATATTAAAAGAAAAAACATGACACAATACATTAAAAAAGAAATACGAAAGAAAAATGTTTTTTAAACAATTATAAAATAAAAAATGAATGTGACAAATAGCGACCAACATAACATAAGATTTAACAATATAATAAAAAAAGTGCGAAAATGATCAAAAACAAAAATATACACTCAATTTTTAAAAAAAATAAATATATTGTTTTTTTTTTAAGTTAATTTTTTTTCCATTTTTTTAATTTGGTGAAAATGAGCACCTGAATTGGATGGTTGTGTTTGGTGGAAGGGGTGATTGGCAACACCCTTGTATAATCTGGAACCCTGGCGTTGTTCCGCACTGAACCAAACAACCCTAACCCTTGGTACCCCCCCGCCGCAAACCACGAGCCGAGAACCGCGAAATTCTAGTTGTTTTGGGGTATCGGGTATTCCCGATTAGGCGTAAAATGAAACAGCTCCTTCTTACCATTTTATGCAAATAGGCTCTATTATGCAAATTATAATAAGATCCTTGGTCCAACATTTTATTTTATATTAAGAGGCCCACTTGATCATAATTCAAAATAACAACTTAGGCATTACTTTTTTTATAACGATTTTGTGGTTATAAATTCACACAATAGTCCTCAGAAAACATCAAAATATCGCAAAATTATATGCAAATTAAGGTCATATTTTATCAAATTATTACTTGAAAAAAATAAGAAGGGGCAACATTTTATGTAATGATTAAGTCTCACCTGTACTGTTACTCTAAGTAACCTTTCAAATTTGGTGAACATTGAACAAGGCATGATTTTATGCATTTTATAGCGGTTTCATAAAATCAAGGTGGCACATAGGATACCTCATTTGTTAATAAGTCAATAAGCCTCATACCAGTCAATGTCCTTGTGAAGTCACGTTGTAAAATAACTAAATGTAACATTGACCGCATTGGAAATATGCTATTCAATTAAAACCAAACTCCCATTTATGGTTTACAAGCACACCCTCTTTTGTTTTCTGAAGTCAAGGTGTCACTATCAGGCAAAGGTCATGTTAAACTATCATTGACCACAACAAAAGGCAACTCCCTCAAATATCCACCCACAGCTGTTTCTTCTTCTCCTTCTTGCCAACAGTGCCTCAGTGAACAATCCACTCCCAGAAATGCTAATAAACCTTTCCAATTCTTATAAGTGTAACACAAGATTAATAACACCACGTATTGTCTTAGTATAAGTTTTCATAGTGTACCGCCTTAAACATTCTTTAACCTTGTTTTGCCTACAACAAAAATTAAGCTTTCCTAATTCTTATATTTCCCTATAATACGCTAATTGGTATTGGCTCCTATTACAAAATTGCAAACTTCACCAACAACTACACTGTTCATACTATATTCTTGTATTTCATATATATCTATTTTATTTCAAACACTTGTGTACTAAAAAAGTTGCAAAAAAATTCTGCGAATTCAATCGGATATTGTGTCTACCGTTTATTTCTTACAAAAGTATTTCCCAACACAAAGATCACCCCAAACAAGACTCACTCCTTGGGGCGCCCCTTTCCTTTTAAAGGAATTTTTTATTATCATGCAATCAACGTTTCCCCCTGTAGTTTGAGGAATGTTCTATCACTGATATCTAATTGCGCTGGAAAGAGTTTCATTGTTTCAGGACCATTGATCAGGACTTCGAGTATAAAAGTTTTAATCACCATTAACAGTGTATAAACGGTTCAATGCCGAGGCACGGTGAAGTTTGATATGAACGACGGGAAGGTCAAGTAAAGTGTAAGATAAAGATTATGTCGCAAGGGACCAAGCGTCCTTAAAATTGATCGAGAAGCTCTATATCGGCTGTCGTAAGGGACGCACCATTAACTTCGGGGGGGGGGGGGGGTTGGAATTTTGGGTGAGGGCAAGTTTTTTTTTTTTTTTTTGGCTTTTGAAGGCCAGGTTTTTTTCTCAAGTCCTAGGCTGGGATTTTTTTTTTTGGCCTACTTGAGGACTATTTTTTTTTTTCGCGGTGGCGGACTGACTCATTGGGTCATGTTTTTTTTGTATGTTTGGCCCCTGCATATTGGGGGGTTTAGGCAATAGTCAAGGCACCTTGCAAGTAGGACCTATAGCGCGCAGGGTATGCTGCAGGGAGGGGGGGGGGGTTGTGCGCAAGAACCTTTGCAAGCTTTACTTTCCCAAACATATTTTCCCATGCGAATTTGATATAAACAACATTTGAAATTTCTGAATGGGTTCACTTTATAATGCTTATAGGTATGATCATTTTTATTAGTAAATATAGTTGATGGGTTAAGTTGCAGGGTGTCCCCCTCCCTCGCGAAGCGCAGAACCCTTTCAATATTACTTCCAAAACACATTTTCCCCATTCATTTTGATAGAAACCACTTGAAATTGTAAGTGGTTCACTTAAAGCAATATTAGCACATTATTTGAAGAGCGCCCCCAATTATTTATTAATCATCATTTATTGATAACATTTAAAATAACATAATATACAATAAACGGAATAACAATGAGCCCAGGACAGACCTTATTACTGGTCACGCAGGGCGAAAGAACATTATATAAATCTTACAGTCATTAAAAATTCACATTTAAATAACAAATACACAGGTCACTTTTCCCAGGTTGCCTAATTTTCGGCATGATAAATAACGACCGAGGAGATGACGGAAAGTTTTGACAAGTTATCTCTAAATGATTTTAATGGGATAGGGGGATTTAACAGCAGAGTGGAATTTCTTTAAAACCTCTTCAGGTTGTTCTTCAGAAATGAAGCCACGGACACTATCTTCATCGCCCAAAGTAGTCGGGTCTTCGAATGATTATCCTGTGATGTCGAAATTAAGGGGCATATTTATTCGACTTATAAATATGAGCATTATTGATGCAAGTTCAAAAGGAACCGAGTCTAAAATATAAGTTACGAAAGATTCTGCCAAAAAATACAAAGACCGGTATAAGATTGGTTGGGAAACATTCCATGGGCTAGTTGTGCAGGAGGAAAAACCTGGAACACTTGGTATATCGTGAGTGAGTTTAGGAGGGTTCACCGATTTGAAAATTCCAGCCGAGCAACTTTGATAATATAGTTTGAGACTGTTGTTATGACGCCAGTGTAAGCCCTGGATAAAGGAATGTCTTACGCATGAACATCTGGTTCAAAGTTTATCTATTTTTACAATGCTGCCAGTTAATCGTGCTGGACTTTCCCCATCTGTGAAGATTAACCCTGGTATTGACACAGTCAGTGTTGATTTACAAGTAAATTTACATACCCTTTCGCGGAGATTAAAAAATGGATCACCACGCAAATTAAACACAAGAAGATTCTAAAGACAACAATTCAAGAAACCCGCCTTGCACTGCAAGGGGGATTGACGTGGTTCTTCAAAAAGAGCCATGAATCAGAAATAATGTCTTGGCAAAAGATTGGCTTGGTTCAAGGATTTTGAGATTCGCCTTAACTTCATTAAAAATATTTTCACATTGCAGTTATAGATTTCTTTCTCGTCCATTTTGACTCCCTCTCAATTCTAGAATCTAAACAAGATTAACTAAATGTCATGTGATATAGGGGCTAAATGGTAATTGTATGACATTCGAGGTATAATCGTGAAATAGATTTGATGTTAAGACCATTGGGCATGTATAAAACGAAAGACTACCAGCTGGGGGATCCAAACCATTTTTTAATAAAACGATTGGTAAGATTATCAAGAGAATTAAGGTGTTGTTGAGCAAAGATCGTTAACTGTAAAGTGGTATCGGAGTGATGGAAGAAAATAGCGAGCATAAACTTGAATTAGAGAGGAATCGATATTTCCAGGGGTTCGGAATTTGTCGGATAAGTAAGTAGGACATCAGTGGATGGTGCGAAATGTAATAAGAGAACCCAGAAATTTATGGTGATATTTTCAAAAACTATGGGACATATTCACCGGTCAATATTGAATATGACTGAGGTAGGTTTGCCACTTGGTAATGAAAGGGAATCCGGCATTTAGTTGGTTTCAACTTTAAGGACATAGACTTAGTATGGGCTGAAATGCGCTTGATGAAGCGCTGATGAGTCTTTTATGGCGAGTTATTAAACAAAAGTTGTAAGCAAAAAGGGGCAGTAATAAAATTGACACCATTTAAGTCGTACCCAAAAGTATGATTATCAATAAGGTCACGAACGATGGGGTCAAAAAAGAATAAATAGCAAGGGCAAAAGTGGGTCACCCTGGAAAATACCTTTTCCGAAATCTAAATTGGTCGGAGACCCAGTTTATAAAGACACTTTACCTGACAATGATGAATACAGGTTTTGATATAGGGTGGAATACAATTTGGAACATTGAGTCTTTCTAAAGTTTTTATAAATCAGTTAGTTGCTGGTCCCCCCCTCCTGACGCTTCCAAATGCGTCTTCAAGATCAAACCACGTCATGTGGACCGTCTTAGAATTTGCTTTCGACATGATTTAGAAGTTTCATGAAGGACTGTGTTATGGTCAGGGCAACCAAAGAGGTTCTATATGATAGAGAGGCCAAAACGTACGTAAGCTTAGAAATACACCGTCTCGCATGTTTTGCCGACCACAAGAAAAACATAGAGTACCAACAATAGAAAGCAAGGCTGCCTCCGCTTCTTTCCCATAATGTGGGTGCGCTTTGCATATACGCTAAATGGTTGTGAACAATAATGTATGTGTTAAGAGGTGGCCAGGTGTAATAATAGTGTACTGGATCATTGTGCTCAGATACTCTTTTTCTTCTAAGCAATGCGCGCTTAGGTGAAAAGATGTATTTTGAGGCGGGGTTTTTTATTTAAATCAAAACGACTGATGTGTCATTTCATTCTTTGTGTGGCCATGGGTAGGACAAAATGGAACCATCCAATAGCACCCAACACCAACAACTGATATTTTGGCGGATGTTTGTATCGAATTGCCATTATTGTTATAAAGCACCCAAAACTCATCATTATGCGTGCAATGGCAAAGTCAGCGCCCAGCACGGACGACTGGTTGAATGGTTTCACCCCCTGGAGTGCAATACAATACAATACAAACGGCATTTGATATAGCACCTTCTCAAAAACAAGGTCAAAGCGCTTTACAAAATAGTAGGTTAATTACTATGTAGCCTAAAACATGTCATCTTTTACAATACCGGTTGATTACTATGAGAAAGTACTTAACCTCAAACTATAAAATAACAAAAACGATAACAAAGAAGAAAAAAAAAAAAGAAGGAGGACCACTCTCCCTCTCCCCTTTACCTTCCTATTCCCCCTCCACACCCCCAAACAACAACCAGCCCGCTACCCTCCCCCGCTTTCCCCCAATACCCACTCCTTCCTCCGCCCCCCTATCGCCCCCAGTCCCCCTCCTCCCCATCCCTACCCCTTTCTTTCCTGGGCAATAACAAAAAAAAACCATTTAAGCAAACAATCAACTTTAGGAAAAGAGAAATTTAGAGCTTTCGTAAAAGTAAACAATGGACTTGGAGTGGCGAACAGAGATAGGCAAAGAGTTCCATAGGCTAGGGGGCCGCACATTGGTCTACCGTTTCTTGCTTACAAAAGTATTTCCCAACCACAAAGATCAAACCAAACAAGACTCACTCCTTGGGGCGCCCTTTCCTTTTTAAAGGAATTTTTATTATATGGCAATCAAACTTTTCACTGTAGGTGAGGGGAAATGTTCATATAACTTATATTAAGTGCGCTGGAAAGAGTTATGGTTCAGGACAATGATCGGGACTTCGAGTATATAAGTTATATCACATAACAGTGGAGTTAACAGTTCAATGCCGAGGCACGGTGAAGTTGATATGAAGACGAGGAAGGTCAAGTGAAAGTGTAAGATAAAAGAATTATGTCGCAAGGGACCAAGAGTCCTAAACAAATGATCGAGAAGCTCTATCGGCTGTCGTAAGGGACGCACGATTAGGACTTCGGGGGGGGGGGGGTTGGAAGTTTGGGTGAGGAAGTTTTTTTTGTGGTTGAAGGCAGGTTTTTTTTCTTAAACCAAAAAAAAAAAAAACAGTATAGGCTGGATTTTTTTGCCTACTTGAGGGACGTATTTTTTTTTTCCGGTGGCGGACTGAATCTTGGTCGGTTTTGTTTGTTGTTAGCCCCTGCAATTGGAGGGGTTAGGCAATAGTCAAGGCACCTTGCAAGTATAGGCCTATAGCGCGCAGGGTATGCTGCAGGGAGGGGGGGGGGTTGTGCGCAGAACCTTGGCAATCTTTACTTTCCCAAAACATATTTCCATGCGAATTGATATAAAAACAACATTTGAACTTTCTGAAGGGTTCCACTTTATAATGCTGAAGGTATGATCATTGTAATTAGTAAAATATCGTTGATGGGTTTAAGTTGAAGGTGTCCCCCTCCGCGACGAAGCGCAGAGACCCTTGCAATATTACTTCCAAACACATTTTCCCCATGCATTTCGATAGAAACAACTTGAAATTGTAAGTGGTTCACTTAAAGCAATATTAGCACATTATTTGAAGAGCGCCCCCAATTATTTATTAATCATCATTTATTGATAACATTTAAAATAACATAATATACAATAAACGGAATAACAATGAGCCCAGGACAGACCTTATTACTGGTCACGCAGGGCGAAAGAACATTATATAAATCTTACAGTCATTAAAAATTCACATTTAAATAACAAATACACAGGTCACTTTTCCCAGGTTGCCTAATTTTCGGCATGATAAATAACGACCGAGGAGATGACGGAAAGTTTTGACAAGTTATCTCTAAATGATTTTAATGGGATAGGGGGATTTAACAGCAGAGTGGAATTTCTTTAAAACCTCTTCAGGTTGTTCTTCAGAAATGAAGCCACGGACACTATCTTCATCGCCCAAAGTAGTCGGGTCTTCGAATGATTATCCTGTGATGTCGAAATTAAGGGGCATATTTATTCGACTTATAAATATGAGCATTATTGATGCAAGTTCAAAAGGAACCGAGTCTAAAATATAAGTTACGAAAGATTCTGCCAAAAAATACAAAGACCGGTATAAGATTGGTTGGGAAACATTCCATGGGCTAGTTGTGCAGGAGGAAAAACCTGGAACACTTGGTATATCGTGAGTGAGTTTAGGAGGGTTCACCGATTTGAAAATTCCAGCCGAGCAACTTTGATAATATAGTTTGAGACTGTTGTTATGACGCCAGTGTAAGCCCTGGATAAAGGAATGTCTTACGCATGAACATCTGGTTCAAAGTTTATCTATTTTTACAATGCTGCCAGTTAATCGTGCTGGACTTTCCCCATCTGTGAAGATTAACCCTGGTATTGACACAGTCAGTGTTGATTTACAAGTAAATTTACATACCCTTTCGCGGAGATTAAAAAATGGATCACCACGCAAATTAAACACAAGAAGATTCTAAAGACAACAATTCAAGAAACCCGCCTTGCACTGCAAGGGGGATTGACGTGGTTCTTCAAAAAGAGCCATGAATCAGAAATAATGTCTTGGCAAAAGATTGGCTTGGTTCAAGGATTTTGAGATTTCGCCTTAACTTCATTAAAAATATTTTCACATTGCAGTTATAGATTTCTTTCTCGTCCATTTTGACTCCCTCTCAATTCTAGAATCTAAACAAGATTAACTAAATGTCATGTGATATAGGGGCTAAATGGTAATTGTATGACATTCGAGGTATAATCGTGAAATAGATTTGATGTTAAGACCATTGGGCATGTATAAAACGAAAGACTACCAGCTGGGGGATCCAAACCATTTTTTAATAAAACGATTGGTAAGATTATCAAGAGAATTAAGGTGTTGTTGAGCAAAGATCGTTAACTGTAAAGTGGTATCGGAGTGATGGAAGAAAATAGCGAGCATAAACTTGAATTAGAGAGGAATCGATATTTCCAGGGGTTCGGAATTTGTCGGATAAGTAAGTAGGACATCAGTGGATGGTGCGAAATGTAATAAGAGAACCCAGAAATTTATGGTGATATTTTCAAAAACTATGGGACATATTCACCGGTCAATATTGAATATGACTGAGGTAGGTTTGCCACTTGGTAATGAAAGGGAATCCGGCATTTAGTTGGTTTCAACTTTAAGGACATAGACTTAGTATGGGCTGAAATGCGCTTGATGAAGCGCTGATGAGTCTTTTATGGCGAGTTATTAAACAAAAGTTGTAAGCAAAAAGGGGCAGTAATAAAATTGACACCATTTAAGTCGTACCCAAAAGTATGATTATCAATAAGGTCACGAACGATGGGGTCAAAAAAGAATAAATAGCAAGGGCAAAAGTGGGTCACCCTGGAAAATACCTTTTCCGAAATCTAAATTGGTCGGAGACCCAGTTTATAAAGACACTTTACCTGACAATGATGAATACAGGTTTTGATATAGGGTGGAATACAATTTGGAACATTGAGTCTTTCTAAAGTTTTTATAAATCAGTTAGTTGCTGGTCCCCCCCTCCTGACGCTTCCAAATGCGTCTTCAAGATCAAACCACGTCATGTGGACCGTCTTAGAATTTGCTTTCGACATGATTTAGAAGTTTCATGAAGGACTGTGTTATGGTCAGGGCAACCAAAGAGGTTCTATATGATAGAGAGGCCAAAACGTACGTAAGCTTAGAAATACACCGTCTCGCATGTTTTGCCGACCACAAGAAAAACATAGAGTACCAACAATAGAAAGCAAGGCTGCCTCCGCTTCTTTCCCATAATGTGGGTGCGCTTTGCATATACGCTAAATGGTTGTGAACAATAATGTATGTGTTAAGAGGTGGCCAGGTGTAATAATAGTGTACTGGATCATTGTGCTCAGATACTCTTTTTCTTCTAAGCAATGCGCGCTTAGGTGAAAAGATGTATTTTGAGGCGGGGTTTTTTATTTAAATCAAAACGACTGATGTGTCATTTCATTCTTTGTGTGGCCATGGGTAGGACAAAATGGAACCATCCAATAGCACCCAACACCAACAACTGATATTTTGGCGGATGTTTGTATCGAATTGCCATTATTGTTATAAAGCACCCAAAACTCATCATTATGCGTGCAATGGCAAAGTCAGCGCCCAGCACGGACGACTGGTTGAATGGTTTCACCCCCTGGAGTGCAATACAATACAATACAAACGGCATTTGATATAGCACCTTCTCAAAAACAAGGTCAAAGCGCTTTACAAAATAGTAGGTTAATTACTATGTAGCCTAAAACATGTCATCTTTTACAATACCGGTTGATTACTATGAGAAAGTACTTAACCTCAAACTATAAAATAACAAAAACGATAACAAAGAAGAAAAAAAAAAAAGAAGGAGGACCACTCTCCCTCTCCCCTTTACCTTCCTATTCCCCCTCCACACCCCCAAACAACAACCAGCCCGCTACCCTCCCCCGCTTTCCCCCAATACCCACTCCTTCCTCCGCCCCCCTATCGCCCCCAGTCCCCCTCCTCCCCATCCCTACCCCTTTCTTTCCTGGGCAATAACAAAAAAAAACCATTTAAGCAAACAATCAACTTTAGGAAAAGAGAAATTTAGAGCTTTCGTAAAAGTAAACAATGGACTTGGAGTGGCGAACAGAGATAGGCAAAGAGTTCCATAGGCTAGGGGGCCGCACATTGCTGAAAAGCCTGTCACCCACTGACCGTTTTGTGTGGGTTGGGGGAAACAGTGAGGAGCGTCTTGTCATCTGCAGAACGCAATCTTGGCCTGCCAGGAATATACAAAGAGAGGTATTAGGACAAGTAAGATGGCAAATGTCCGGAAATGCCCTTGTTAAGTAAGAAGCATAAGCTTAGAGGCAACGCGCTCACTAATTGGTAGCCAATGGAGCTCTTAAGGAGTGTTGGATGGTGTCCTTCTATCAGATCTGAACACCAGACTGGCTGCTCTATTCTGCAAAATCTGAAGTTTACTCCGATCTCTGGCCGACATTCATACAAAAGTGAATTGGCATAGTCAATATTGGCATAATGCGAGATAAAATCAGTAACCGGACGAGATGATGACAACTCTCAAATGTGATAAAGAGGCGGATCCGGTAAATATTGCGAAGGTTAAAGTTAACAGACTTAATGATGACCTTGCATGTTCAGTCATAGACATTGTCTGATCAAACACGACACCAAGGTTTCTAATTGGCGAGGACTGGGGAACATCCATGTCCCGACCTGATGGTAATATCTTTGATTTGTGTAATAGACGAACATGCGATGAAAAATTCTGTCTTTTCTCATTCATGTGAGTTTGTACAGTGCATCCACTCACTGATTCATCAATACAAAAGAGAGTCTTTGACAAGCATGTTTGGCATCACCTCAATCTTAGGATCAAATGTCAAATAGAGCTGTACTTCATCAGCTAACATGTGGTAAGCAATATTGTGCTTCTGGATGATTGATGCGATACAGTATGTGTACATTATGAAAAGAAGAGGCCCACCACAGAACCTGAGGAAAGACGAAAGGAGATGATGCTTGTTTTGAAATTGCATCCCCAATGCGCACACGAAAAGAGCGGTCTGCAGGTAAGACCGAATCCACTTAAGGCAGTACCTTGAATTGTGAAAGTATCACGTAACCTATTCAAAAGCATGGAAATGATCAACAGTTATCAAAGCTGCGAAAGATCTAGCAGCACCAATCGCACTTGCTACTGTTTTGAATTGCATGAGGATATCGGTTGACACGCAGAAGTGCCGTTTCAGTGCTGGGTCGTCTTTGTAAGCTGACGGAAACTTCTCATAAGGTCATTTGAGGGGACAGATGTCCTTTATATGGGCATCACTATTTTCTCCATGCACTTAGACACGCAGCGAATATTGGAACAGGGCGATAGTTTTGAGCACCTCATTACTAGGGAAGGCTTTGAGACTGGGTGTTCACAGCAGCTCCCGGAGCTTAGCTGGGAAAACACCAGCGCGGTGAACGTGTTAATGTACAGTGTGATGGCTCAGCCAGGTTGCAACATTCTCCTTAAGTAAAACCAATGGAATGGTGTTAAGACATGATTTTGCAACCACTTATTCCTTGACGGGAAATGCTTTTGAATTTTACGTCAATAAGTTATTTTGTAAACAAAATGTGCAAGGCGTTCAGATATGAGTAGTGATAAACTTACCAATAACGCTGGATAAAGCAATTCATGCGAAAATTACTCGGAACATTTGTATCGCCTTTTTTGAGAATGAGGGTTATCTCGCCGCCTCTATGTCCAGGAGGAATGGAGGTGAGGCAGAACTAAGAAGCTTACTAAAAAGAGTTGCCATGAAGTGGTAAGTGCAAGGAAGTTTTTTTCAACATGCCAACATTAATGCCATTGGTCCTGGTTTGCGGATTTTCGAACTTTTCCGCCCATTATAATCCTGCCTATGTCAGGTGTTGCTTGGGCGAAGTAAAATTCGGTTTTACCAATTGGAATGTTAACAGATGGGACCAGTTCATTGGTGAATGACAACGGCGTACGGATTCATAGGGGATGAATAGAAGATATACGCTTGTTCTTTCGGAAAAATGTATGCCAGGTTTAGCAGAGTAGAGGATCCATTCACATAGCTTTGCCAAAGTCCCCAAAAGTGGATCTGAAATGTTTCATTCTCTGGTGTTATTACGACGATCGTCATTAGACTTTGATAATTTGCGCAGAGTATCATAAGTGGAAGGGCGTCAACGAATTGACGAGACATCGTCAGTCGCAGATTTCCGAATGCTTTTTTACGACGTTTGTTTTAATTCGGCGAGTTTCTTCAAGTGATTGTTTGGGACGTCTCAAAAGGGTTTTGGCACTTGTTTAAAATCTGGAATTTCTTGAAAAATTCATGAAGGATGCGCGGTGAAAACATCACCAGCTTCAGAAGGATTAATTTCTTCTGATGCCAAAGAGCATGGTGAAGGGGTTGATAAACGAATAGATAGTTGAGTTAAGATCACA
>JAMKCH010030453.1:0-17834 GCA_023653785.1 Ophioderma brevispina
ACATTAAAAATATTGTTACTTACGGAGTTCTGACCCCCCGAACTTGGTCCCAGATGAAAGATATTGCATATTTACACCCAAATAACTTTAAAAAGTAAAGGGGCTATCACATTGTTGATGCCAGATTTGAATTCTACACCATAAAAATTCCCCAGATAGTGATTTTCAAAGTTAGGGAGGGTTCCCTTACAAGTTTATGGCCCTCTCAAAATTGTCTTTCGCATCGCACAGCATTTTTGATGGTGACCCCCCTAAATTTCTGAATGCTCCTGTGGGAAAACAAAAGGCGGTATGAAGCTCAAAATTTCGGGATTTTCATTTCTCATCAATATCTATCATCACACCAAAAAAGAAAAAAATCCATGACATGCTGCGGTGCATATCTCGAGTGTTGACATGGAATAGCCCAGAATAGAAAAATGAGAAATTTTGAAAACTACATTAATTATAGTACAACAGCCCATGCCAGGTTTGAGAAATCACTCATCACAAAACGAAGCTGTCCTTCTTCCTTTAAACTTTCTTCCAAATATCATGCAAATTAACTCAGGGATGGCACTAGGTTTTAAAACAAGAGGTTTTCACTTTCAATCAACAGAATTAATCAGCATGGATAAAGTCATCAATTGAAACTATAACCATCTGTATGCTATCTCTACTATAAGTGAACCTCTCAATTAACATGAGAGACTGACGAGAAGGGGAGCAGCTATGAGCTGTACTGGACATTTAAAGATTATTAAGCATTGACAAAGGCACCTCATAGTGCAGTTACGGTCCACTTTTGTATTCCCCACACACACGGCCATCACAATTGACGTGTGACCCCAAGAAATCTCCCGTGTAGTTGGAATAGTCAGCTCAAATTTTGCATCGCTTGTGATAGACCTATATATCAGATATGTTTTGTACTAAACGTTCTTTAGTGTAGAATATTTTTTGCCTCTAAGGAACATTGTTAAATGAACCAAACACATTGAGTAAGAAAGTTGTCGTAGAGACACATCTTATGAAAAGCCAATGCACCCTCGGCCAATTCTTCCGTGCAAACTCAATGATAGATTTACCGTAAACATCACTCCGTACCTTGCCATATTGATTTCATCACCACGCCCAGGTTTGTTGACCGTTATTTTTCGTACCAACGTGTCAATCAAGATTACTAAATTCTCTTCATTGAGAGATAAAGATCATTAGCATACGACCCTGGGAAAGTTGTCATCCACTCAATTGAAAAACATGTCTTGAACACAAACTTAACCCAGTTTACGACAAGAAGAGGTGGATTGGCCACGCCTGCTGTGCATGCACAGGGAATGGCGTTAACTCGGGGGTATAATTGTCATGTGATTAGTTTGGGCTCGGTCATTGGCTGTGCGTACTGAAGCGGTAATCGCCAAACCTTGGCTTAATTTCTCTAACCAGATTATAATTGCTGTAACCCGAGTTAGTCACGGAAAGGTTGTGAGGCTTTTGCCGTGGAGTGTAACTGCATGATGTTAAAGTTAGTCCCAGTAACACGTGCATGTTGAGTATACTAACCTCTTTCAGCTTGTCTGTCCCAGGACACTTCCTCAGTTTGGCAAACATCCCCGGGATCCTTTCTGCTGGTAGGAATGGTAATACAACTGGTGAGCATTTCCCTTCTCCATGTACGTGCACTGGAGTCCAGCTGCCTGTATCTTCTGCCAAACAGTGTTTTTACAGTGAAATGAGCATCCTGTGCATTGTGCCTGCAAAGCATTCACACACACAAAAAAATTACAAAGATTAAATTTGTGGACATTGCAAATTATCTATTCAAAATTTATCCACAGTACAGCCCCATTAATAAGAAACTCCAGCCAATATAGTTCTGAATATGCACAAAGTGACTGGCCGTGAACAAACTATTCTGTTAAAACTTCTTATACTACTAAATATGGCAGTCCCCACTTCCAGAAATGGGAAAAAAATGAAAATTACAGACCTACATTTTTTTGTCATGTTTAGAATTGTTAAGACTCAAATATTTCTTTATACTGATTGTGCTTTCCACAATTTATTGTGTATTATACTACACACAGCTCTTTGACCCCATGCAAATTGTCTGTTATTTTTAGAACAATTTTAACAGATAAGTGGACCGCTATAAAGATCAGAAAAAATCCATTGCGATAATCATGGCATGAAAAATTGGGGAATTTGGGAAGTTCCTTCCCAGGAAATTTTGGTATTTTGAGGGAAATTTTGAGGGAAATTGTGCCTTTTTGTACACAAAAATATATACATTTTGGGAAAAAAAGCTGGCTTCCCGGGAAATAAACATGTTTTCATGCCCTGGCGATTCACCATGATATGCCCATTTTCCAGAGAGGTCTGTGTAAGAATGTTATAAAACTGGATTTAGCTAGTGGAATTTCTAAACCAAATCAGTTGTCAAAACTATTACTATTGATATTTTTTTATTGTTTTGTCATAATAAATCAGACAAGATTTTCACCTGTGGGAAGGCTTCTTTGATGGCAATCCAGATGGCAGATTCAAAGTCCAGCATGACTTCTTTCAAGTTGATGGGGGTCGTGGTTGGTAATGCATCACGTAGTGCTCGTAACATAGCCAGGTAGTCATTAGCTTCTTTTCCGAACATCAGCGCATAGCACAATGGAACTTGCTTCATAATGTTATCCTTTCTGACAAAACAATGGAAGTCAAAAGCTGATAGAACAGACGGCGGACAATTGAAAATGTCCTGTCGACACGCCATCGTCTTACCTGGGAAAGGATGGCCAACTGGTTGGATGTGCCATAGAGAATGTGGCGTCAACCACTCTCAGTTATGTCCTTCTGCAGAAAATCTGTCAATAAAATTTTAAATCAAATTTATGTCATCCAAGTTCATCCATTTCATTAAATGCAATCAAATACAATATAATTGTACAAGATAAGGACACTGCCAAATGCATAGTGTGGGGTTGCAGTGTCCTAGAAACAATAGGTTACAGTAATGACTACAGAATAGGGTGGACATACATTCACACAAACATATAAATGATCATAGGAATGACAATAAAAATGCTAGCACAAGTTGTCTTAAGCTCTGTTACATCATCGGCCGAGTTGTCAGGGTTGCTGCTATACCAATGGATGGTTTTTTGTTTTGAACTATTAATCACTTAATTCTTTCACTTGATGTTTCCATGATTTTTTACTTTAATTTAGTATGCAACACATGCAAACTTGGGATTCCATTGCTAAATCCCTTCAAGGTTTTTAGAGTATGCCTTTCTGTCATTACCAAGCTTCCTGCAAAAATCAACACCAGCATGTAGATACATTCAAAATATACTCATGCACCATATGCATTGTCCCTGAAGCATATGAAACCTGGCACTTCTACAATAACAAAAACTTTTGAAAAGTGAAGTTACTACTGTGTAATTAAAGATGCAATGAGAGATTTTACATAACAGGTGTCCCTAACAAAATATGAACATTCTGATTTTTGCACTAATGTAAAGCTTGTTATCAAAGATATCCCCATGTGAAATGATTTTTGGTACGAAATTGTGAAATTTCTCATTTTCTATAGGAGCAAATATTTTATATCGAAATTAAGCAAATCACAATCGCCCTTTGTTTTTCATTTTCAAAGCATTTTTTAGCCAAATACAAAGTAAGAACTCTATTGGGGTCTTAAAATATAAAACAAATCAACTGACAACATAAATAGTTGCAAGCGACTACATTAAAGGCACCATAGGCCTTGTAAAATTGACGTAAATACTTGCACTGTAACAGGAGTTTCCGTAACCTGACCCATCTGACAAACTTTTTTCTGACACACTTTTTTCTGACACACTTTTTTCTGACACACTTGTGAATATGGAAACCTTAACAGAATAAAACTGTGCTTTATTCTGTGAAGGGTTTCTGAATTCTTAAGTGTGTCAGAAAAAAATTTTGTCAGATGGATCAGGTTAAGGAATCTCACCTTGTCCACTGATAAGGTTGGTGCCCTTCATATAACTGAACATCAACTAAGCCAGGCAAGTCTCTAAATTTGAAAATGATGTATACCGACTGTGTTCTTGAAATGTTTTTGGCGTAGGCCCAGGCTCCTCCTATTGTGTTTGTGTTTACTTTTAGGGTCTTTCCATCTATTGGTTAATGTAAGATTGCATATAATTGTAATTATTGACAACTGAGAAATGTTCATACATGCCTAAAGCGTAAAACTTCTTGTAAGCTCTCCAACTGTCACTATACATTCTTGATGCAGAAAATACTTGGTGTTTTTAAGAACGTGTCTTCGTTTCTTTCATCAACAGGGTACAGAATCATTTGTCCAGTATTTCCTTCTGTAAGTCTAAGAATCCAGACTTTGATTCCATGGTTTGGATTTCCACGGTGATACTTGATACTGAGTACTGACTCAACACAGAGTTGGACCTCTTTTTCACAAAAAATTGGAATTTCTTAATATCTTACAAATGTTTATCCCCCAAGTCCCTGCTGTACAACTATAGTCGATGTTAGTAAGAGTGGCATGCCTTTTCAGATATTGTTTGATGAAGTTGATGAAATCCTCAATTGACAGCTTAAAAAAGAATGATTTGTGACAAAAGCATACCTGTTTGCTGCCAATAAGGGAATGTCATTGACATCTCCAGCAAAAGTTGTCAAACTTCCCAGGTCTCTCGACAACATTGCATGGCAGGTCGCAGGTTAGCTCTGGACAAAGAACCTGACTGACTGACTGATTTGACTGATTTTATTTGGCTCCATAAACATAAAAAGAACAATTGTACAGAGAGTTAAAATATATATCTTTAAAGACATTAGAAAATACATGATAAAATGATAAGAGATACATATTCAATAAACGACGCATTAAATACAACAATAAATTGGAACCAGGTAACCCATGAAAGGCCATATTTCAGGCTTATTTCCAATGGGGTCCTTCAAAGTTTTGGCAAAAATGGCAGGACAAAAAAAAGAAACAAACATGAAATTACTGAAAAAACTTTGACAAAAAAATAGTTGAGCCCCATTGGAAATTAGCCATTGTTAAGATGGTTCCTTATTGCACTCTGAAAGTATTAACATTTTTGGATGCTTTAATATCATTTGGAACCTGTCCAGCTCTCCATATTGCACTGTAATAAAAGTGGTAGGCGAGCGACCGTTTGATTTTGGGTACATGAAAATTAAAAGCCCGCCTTCTAGTATTATAGTTATGAATTTCAGAGGTTTTGGTAAAAAACTTGTGTACACCTATAAGGTTGGTCTGCAATGAATCATGTAAATTTTATGCACATGGCAATGCTCTGGTGTTAAATTTGACCTACAAGCCACATTAAAAAAATTCAAACTGGCAAGTTCAGTTTGAGACCAACATGTCCTCGGGGTTTCTAAATTCAATATAAAACGCATCATTTTATTTTGGGCGTGACTGTGTGCGAGTTTTGATTTGATCCTAGACTTGTACCAGACTACCAAGATAATGCACGAGTAAATCAAACTGGCATTGAATGAGAGCGGAACAAAGATTTTCGGGGGTGACACGGGATTGATAGGTGGTCAGACAATATAATTTCCTGTATCTACATTTCATCCTGGAGTTAGCTTTTTTAATGATAGAATTGCCAATACTTCCCCCGGATACAGTGTGGTCAATTGTTATCAACACCTAATATTTAAACAGAGTCCCTGACCTTTGATTCTGTGCCCAGAACATTCAACTGAAAAATTTTGAACTGTATTTATTTTCTTTTGGAGCCAAAATAATAACTCTGTCTTGCCAAGATTTAAGGACAGTTTGTTGTCTACACCATTCTAATTATTCAAGAGGCTTGACAGTTTTTGACAATAAAGTCAGGGTTTTTATTATAAAATAGAATGGTACTATCATCAGTCATATAAAAGTAATTTGGCACTCTGGGTCTATACTTATAATCATGTCCGTTGATGTAACAAAGAAATAAAGAGGCCTCAAGTATACTAAGCACCTTGGGGGACTCCGTCTGATATCTTACAAAGCACCAGAATCAGTAATTGTTGATATGAACTATTTGTTGTCTGTTGGAGAGATATGAATGAAACCATCCCACAGACTCAACTCCTTGCCATTTAGACCTTGTCACATAAAATTTGATGGTTGGACCGTGTCAAGCTTTTTGAGAAGATCATCATAGATCATAAGGCCAGTCTCTAATCCACAAGGAAGACTGAGTTTTTGATGTGATCGCATTAAATGACTGAGACAAGAGTTCTTGTTGAGAACTTGGTCTTCTAATGCCAGATTGATTTCATGAAAAACGTTGTTGGAATGTTAAAAAATCTCAAGTTAACTAAACCGCTTTTTCAAGATTTAACGATATTGCACTTAACACTTCTGTTCTCAGTGATCGGATCATCGATCCATACAGTGGCCTGTATTATAAAAAGTCGGCCTTTGTGTGATTAGTAGGTGTTCAACACTAACTGGTCTGTAATTGGCTCACAATCAGTGTTTTTTTGTTCTTTTCTTATAGCAGAGGAGTAACCTTTGCCCTTTTTTAGCTCCCTAGGAACAGTGCTGGTTTGAATTGATAAATTGACACTGTGGGCTATGGGGTCTTTCAGAATAGAAGCCCCATCCCTAAGAAATCTCGAAGGAATATTATCCAACCCTGCACTTTTATTTGGGTGAAGATTATTAAGCTCTTTTTCTATGAATTCTTCATCAACACAGCCTAAGGTGAAAGAACCACCAGATTTTCTATGATAAAAATCCTGAAAAAACAGCAGAATTAGTTGTAAACATATTCCAAGGAGACCAAGAGCCTGTTCCTCTTCATCTATCCAAAGAAGATAGTCATTTGGCCATCAAAAGGCTGTATAAAAGAAAAGATTGATTAAAGGCACTTTGCTAATCAGAAAATTAAAAAAACATCAAAAATCACATTTTTGCATGTTTGTAACGAGTATAGGTATCCTAACACACTCTGCAATTAATATGACTGAAATCAATCTAATAAGGACAAAATCAGATATTTTAGTCATTACTGTTCGTATGGACACTTACTACAACATGTTACTGAATAGTGATTCATATCGTGAAACACTGCTGTTTTTTTTTCTGGCAATTTTTCAGTTGAAAAAATATAACTTATAAGAATTCTACAGACTTATCCTTTACTTTTAAGCTAATCCTGCAAATTTCAAATGTTTTGACTCTTTTGGGCGAATCACTGATAGTGTCTTGTGCCCTGTAGTATTTTTGAAATTTACATATGGCCGGTGGTGGTACCATCTTCCTCCATGTCAGGTTGTCTGTCCCTTTTGGGTGTCTTCTCGTCCATGGTATAGTACCAGTACATTCCATATAATATTATAAGCCTTTTTACACATTCTCTTTATTGCCATTGATATTGATTTGGATATATGTATTTCAATATGCATTTTCTTTGTTTTCTATTTAAAACACATAGTGTCTCTCATGCTTGCCAAAGCAGACACTGGTGTCAACTTCCGAAGTTCAAATTTCTGATATCTCATCAAGCACATATAGTAACTTTTGGTGCTTTCTGAATATATAGCAACCTCTTGATCTTCGGTGTTGGTGTCTGACTAGAGAGATTTATCAGGATTGAGAGCAGACATGGCTGGCACTTGATTTTCCACCTTCTAGACCTTATCCCTTGGGTTGCCAAGAGGGTGTTCTAAGGAAATAAAAAGAGCAGTAACAAGATTTTGCACTCCATTGTATGATGTGAAATAGCGGAAAGCCAGTTTGTAAGTCAGGGCGATTGTCAAGGGGGTAATACGATGTGACACATTCAAAGAACGCACTGAGAAGGTTGTTGCCCTTCATATAATTGAACATCACCCCAGCCAGATGACTATCTAAATTTGTTAATGATATACCGACTATTTAGTTGAAAAGTTTTTGGTGTGGGCCCAGGCTCCTTCTGTTGTGTTTGTGTTTACTTTTAGGTTCTCCCCATCTATTGGTTATTGTAAGTAAATTGTATCTATGGACAACTGAGAAATGTTCATACATACCTAAAGCAGTTCTTGTAAGCTCCCCAACTGTCACTATATATTCTTTATGCAGGATATACTTGGTGTTTTTTAAGAGCGTGTCTTTGTTTTGTTCATCAACAGGGTACAGAATCATTCGTCTGCAGTATTTCTTTTTGTAAGTCCAACAATCCAGACTTTGATTCCATGGTTTGGATTTCCGCAGTGGTACTTGGATCATTTTCCGAGTATTGACTCATCCACACAGTGTTGGACCTCTTTTTTTTTCACAAAATACCCACTCTTGGAATATCTTGCAAATGTTTTCCCCCCCAAATCCGTGCTGTACAATGTTAGTAAAAGAGTGGCAGCTTTTTTTCGACGTATGCCCTTCCAGATATAGTTGACTTTTATTTGAAGTCAAGTTGAAGAAATCTTGAATTGGCAACTTAAAGAGACACTGGCACATTTGAAAAATAGTGCGCCCTCACGATTTTCCAAAATTGATATTTTAGCATGGTTGTAAAGCTTTTATATACATTAGCCCTCACCTGAAATATTTAAGACCAAATCAGCGCCCTTATGGGTAAGGCAAACGCTATTCGCCGGACTAGTCTGGCGAATTACTGTTGTGAATCTATTTACCGGACAAACTGGACTTGGTAATATTTTCTCTTTACTCTAAAATAATATTGAAATACATTTATTTGAAAAAGGCCATCGTTGGATTCGAACCTGTGATACCTGCATTATAAATCGATGCTCTTATCCACTACACTAGCGAGGGAGGATGTGGGTGGTGATTGATTTTAATCCTACATAAGCTTTACGGAATAAACCGATAATACTATATAAATAGCGCCCGCATTTTTTTTTTTTTTTTTTTTTAACAGTATTCGCCGGACTAGTCTGGCGAATAGTCACTTCCTATGGGTAAACAGATCGATTTTTATAATTAATGTCGCCAGTGACATTTATTCAGCAGACGACGGAAATGGCGTTTAACACATGAAAACACACGCCGTAGCTGGATTCGCATGTCTTGAACCCTGTTTGACCGGTCTGTGACCTTTGAGGTTTTAATGTCAATGAATACGAGTCTATGATATTCATGTAATAGACATAATTGTTGATTTAAGTTACGGCAAACTTAAAGTTGGCCTACGAATTAATGGATGTCTTCAGCCTCTTATCAATGTCCATATCTGTTTTTTGGGTATGTTATTTTTATGTGTAAAATATATCTCTATTCTTCCAATGCCCTAAACTATCATTTGCGATCAAATTGAACAAAATTCATATTTTGTGAAAATGTGCCAGTGCCGCTTTAAATCATGCAAAGAACAAGTTGCGATGGACGCATACCTGTTTGCCACCAATGAAGGAATGTCATTGACATCACCAGCTAAAGTTGTCAAGCTTCCCGGGTCTCTCGACGACATTGCATAGCAGGTTGCAGGTTGGCTCTGGACAAAGAACCAAGGAGACCAAGAGACTGTTCCTCTTCATCTATCCAAAGAAGACAGTCATTGGGCCATCCAAAGGCTGTATAAAAGAAAAGGATTGATTAACTCCCTGACTGTAGTATTTTTGAAGTTTGCATCCATTGCATATGGCCGGTGATGGTACCATCTTCCTCCATGTCAGGTTTTCTGTCTCTTTTGGGTGTCTTCTCATCCATGGTTGTACTAGTACATTCCATATAATATTATAAGCTTATATATTGCACATTCTCTTGATTGCCCTTGATACGTTTTTCTTTAGCGGTGCTATATGAAATTTAATTTTTTGTTAATGACACTGCAACATTGTTACATCATATACATGAACTGTTTTATGGTTTACATTTCAATCAGTTCTCAACCAAAATAAACATCTTGATGTTTAGCATTTGATTAGAATACCTTGCATTAAAATGATAGATAAGTAACATGCACAGTACTGCGATAACTAAACCATGCTATTATGTTTATATAATAGTTATTATAAATTACCTTTCTGAAATGTACCGTAGTAATGAGGTCAACCATCCAGGTTCTTGTATCGTTGAGTACTCACATTCCAGGTATATAACCTATACCATTTCCCTTCATAAAATAATTAAACTAAGTAGTAGTAGTAACAAAATATACATCATACATGTACATGAATAATGAAAAAAAAAATACATGATGACATGAAACTTATTTTTAAATAAATATTAATTATACCTACAAAACAATGATAAATGATTTATTTAAGGAGAGTGGACTTAAAAGAATACAAATTCATGGAGATGAAATAAAGTAAATTTAGTAAATAAAGATTTACTACTACTACTATGGATATCCAGAGGGTACACCATCTTTTCTAAAAAAAACCAGGCCCATGCCCAATAAAAGTGAGATTGTTACGGTACACCGATAAGAAGTTTCTGCGAAATGCAAATAAGTTACGGGGACAACCCGCCATCTGTAGAAAAAAGAAAAGATTGATTAAATCCCTGACTATGATATTTTTGTGAAAAACTAGCGTAGCACAAGACAAGTACCAATTCACCAGCAGGGCACTTAGAATGGATCAAAAAAGATTCAACAAAAATAAATTGAAAACTATTTTGTACACACAACATCCAAAATCGGGACTAAAGGTTTATTTACAAAGACATAAAAGCACCCATTGTTTCAAGATTTTCTCTTCCTGGGTGAAACAACAACAAAATATAAAGAGAGTGAGCTTAGATCAGATTCACATCTTAAAACCAGCACAGCTTCATGTACAGCAATGATAGAACAAGAATTGGTGAGAGGAAAGGTATTTGCTGATGTAGAGCACATTAGAATAAGACCGTTGCCAGGTCAACTGGCTCACATTAACTTTGGTTCGAGCCACTGATCACATTGATCACAACACAAATCCTATGGCAAATCATAATTTGGAACAGGTGCATGACCCAAGGCTTGAACCAGTAACCAGTGGATACTAACGTGCACAACATCAGCGAATAAAGAACAACCAGTACTTAAAGAAATTTTGAATAAGTTGGTGGTGGTATGTTAAACAGGGCACTGCAACATTATTACATCATAGACTTGAACTGTTTTTTATTTCAATCAGTTCTCAACTAAAAATAAACATCCTGATTGATAAACAACATGAGTAGTACTGCAATAACTCAATCATGCTATAGTGTTTAAATTATGATATCTTCCCTTTCTGAAGTGTGGTAATGACGCCGCCCATCCAGGTACTTGTATCGTCGAGTGGTCACATTCCAGGCATAAACTTATACCATTTCTCTTAATGAAAATAAAGAAACTTCAAAGATGCTCAGAAGCCCGCTCTCTACCTAACATAAACCAAATAATACTTACACTTAAATAAAATCTCTGGATTTAACCCGTTCAACAATAACAAAAGTACAAAGTAATAGACATTGAAAATGTCATAATTATTTGTCCAAAAGCACCTCAATGGGCTACTTCTTGCGGGCTCATTGATGCTTGATTTTGATTTAATTTGATAGTCGTGAAGGGGTGTAAACACTATCAAAACAGAGTTTCAATGAAAAGAGTAAACCAACTTCATCAACGCGGTTTGAAAAGTGTTATTGGTATATTGTACCATTATTTAAATTACCTTTAAAGGTGGTTCAATAGACTTAAGAACACAAAAACAATTATATGCCACCTTACATAGATAATTGTTTTGGCAGCACGAGTACCTAGTTTCTTGATGTCATCAATGAGCCATTGGCTTCTTTCTTGAATTTCATAGCAGCCTCACTCTTATTTTGAGAAATGTTTGGTCCTACAGAAATGTACTTATTGAGTTGTAAAATGTGCTTTGTTAATAGATTAAATCCGATTACATGAAACATTTCTTTATCCATGTGTCAAGAGCTACCCCACCTACCTGTCAATACATTGCCAAACCAATTTAAGTTCCAACTCCTTTAGGTGAAGAATTTTACGAACTTTTTGTGACGAACTTGATCAGTTATTGCGGAAAGAGTATCACTGTATCATTCGTTTAAATATTGGCCCAATTTGGTGAAACTGTTTCTTCTACTCCGTAGCCATTTTTAAGATTCGGAAAATCTTAAAGGCATCTTCACCTCACATAATTGTGTGATTAGCAGATGATTTCCTGATCGTTAATGCAATGGCTTGACATTATTAATGAATTAAATATTTTGTTAAAACAGAAACTGGAAAAGTATTACTACTTTTAGTCATTAGCAGGGCAGCCTTTGAGAAGTTTCATTAATATTGGTTTTGTAAGCATATGGCCACTAAAAAGGAGATTCATGCCCGTTCATGCCTTACTATGCACGAGGTGATTTTAGATAACCACTGCACTGACCTCTAGCTGTCAGTTCATCATTTTTTCCTGACTTAGGCTAGAAAGTTTTTGAAGGATTCATGAAATTTAGCCAAAATCTCTCTTTTGGATCATCAATCAATTTAAACTACTATGGAGTGTATGTAAGACTATCTCCCAGATTTGTGCAAGAGTGAAACTGAGATAATTATGGTAATGCCGGTCTTTACAGAGATTTTTAATGTTGACTTTATTAGTGTGTCAGTAGAGCTCATGGCTCATTGCAAGTAACCTGAGATTCCAGAAATGAAAATGCCATGCTGTTAAACAGATCTCGGGTCATGCTAGCATGACTACTTGTTGGTACCTTATGAGTTCAAAGTGATGTGTGGCTTGGTATGCATATATAGATCCGGCCCCTATTTATGGTGCACTCTAGGGCAACTTTGCTCGCATTCCAAACAACGTTTAAACGATTCTGTGGCTCGTGTCGCATGTGTCAAATAGCGGAAAGCTATTTGTACAGACCTCAGTCAGGTGGACTTTCAAAAACTTCAACTGATATCCAAGCCATGTTCTTGAAATGTTTTGGCATGTGCCAGACTCCTTCATTGTTTTTGTGTGTACTCTTTAGGGTCTCTCCGCTGTTTTAATGTATGTTTTCATGTAAGCGTGTTTATTGACAACTGACCAATGTGGTACATACCTAAGCAATTTCACTTCTTAAGCTCCCCAACCTACAAAAAATCTGTATATTTGTGGATGCATGGAATTACATGGCCTTTGATCATTTTCAAAGTGTGTTTTCATTTCTTGCATCAAAGGCACAGAATCATTTGTCCATTACTTCCTTAAGGCCCCAACAATCCAGACTTTGATTCCATAGTTTGGATTATCCGGCAGTGGTACTTGGATCATTTTCCGACTATTGACTCATCACCTCAACCGTCTCCCGAGTGTGTTCCTTATACTCAAAGAACAGAAAATTGAAATGAAGTCAATTGTCAAAATACTTCATGATTCCCAATGTATTTTTTCGATGTTCTTATTTTAAATTTAATTTTTGTTAGTGGAACCGCAACATTGTTACAATCATCGTGTTGACAGTTTGCTTCAATCAGTTCTCCACCAAAAATACCTGGGATTAAAAATATTGATAAACATCTGCACCTCACTGCAATAACTCAACCATGCGTGTGTTTACTAATAATTATTATGAACATAATCTACCTTCCTGAAATGTTCGGGGTTCCAATGTTATCTCGCATTTCGCTCCACTGTCGCTGATTTCTCCAAATATAATGCAACAAACTTCGGAGATGCTCAGAAGCTGCCCTCTCCTTACAACCAAAATCGGTTCCTCTCAAATAAAATCTGGAATTTACCCATTGATCATACCAAAACTTGCAAGTAAAACCCCTTGAACATGGCACATATTAGTTGTCTCAAAGCAACTGCGAATTTTGGACGGGCCACTCCCGTGCTGTCCAATGTCATCTTGACTTTCATGCACTCTCTGCTGATTCGCAGTTATGCATTTTTTACTATTGGTATTTTGTAGCCATTATGCTTTTGGTCATATTATGTGTTGTTTCAAAATGAATTAATTCGTTGTCCACGAGAAAGTCTAATACGAATGCATGGCCACAAACAAGTTGACGAATCTTATCGTGATTGTGCTCCAGGCTTGATAAATTTGGATATTTTGTGTCCTTGATCTATTGATGAATTAAGGCCCTAACACAAGGAAACTCCCTTCTAATCAGTGAATGCTGATTGCCAGAAAGATTGGGTTTGCGATTACCTACCAAGTGTGTAAGATATCTGTTCTTCATCTTTACAAATGATGTTGGTAATATTTGGAACTTTCGGTCAATGTCAAACCGCATCAGGAAAAAAAAATATTGCTTAATGAGTTATGACATCCTGAATTAGAAACTTAAATTGTGCAAATGAGTTGTGACACATGCATACCAGTTGTTGTTACGACTAAGGATGTGATTGACATCTCCAGCAGAAGTTGTCAAGTTTCTCCGAGTCTCCTGATGAAATTGCTGGCAGACCAACACCTGTTCCCTCTTCATCCTTCCAAAAAGATAGCACTTGGGGCCAGCAATAATACTGTGGAAAAGGAAGGAATTGATTAAATCCCTACCATAGTATTTTTTAGTTGCCCTCCATGCATTTTGGTCTGGTGGCGGTACGTATACCACCCTCCTCCATGTCCGGTTTTCTGCCTCTTTTTGGGTGTCTCTTCATCCATGATATTCTAGTATAGTTTGATCAGTAACTTGTCGTACGCAAGAACAAAAAGAAGCCCACCTTGTCCTTACATAAGCCAAATGATGCTGCACACTCTAATAAAAATCTCTGTGATTTAATCCATTGTATACAGAAATTACATATGTAAAAACAAAACAACATTGATGATGTAAAATAATTTTACCAAAGTACTCCAACATTTTACCAGGTCAATATCTTGAATTCCGGCCCTAGTCTGTGATTGTTTTTTTTTTACACTAGTAGTAGCCTTTTGCCTTATGTGTGTACACATTGTCGGGGTGTTGTGGGTGAACCCCCATCTAACTACATCAGTGAATTGATTGCCAAAAAATAATCGGGAGGTGGTGGCGTTTTACATACTGGAGTGTGAAAAGGTTGATAGGTTTGAAAGCACCCCCCCCCCCATTAATTACCGACCCATTTCTGTTTATCCCTGTTATCATGACAGTGTTTTGAGCGTCTTAACTTTCAGACCCATTGTATAGTTTTCTTCAAGTAAATAACATCAATGACTGAGGACTCAGTCGGGCTTCAGACGGGACTTCCACCCAAACTTGCTTGCTTGATGTCTCGGACTACCTTCGTCATAATATTGATGAGGCATGTTCACTGTCGCGATTTTTTTAGACCTAAAAACAGCGTTCGACACGTGTCCACCCCAGAACCTTTCTTATCAGTTGAGCAAGAGTGGCATTCTTGGTCTCTTGAGCACGAGTGGTTCAAGTCATATCTTACTGTTTCCAACTCTGCAAAATTGGTGATGACCAATCTGATTTACTTCCTGTGCTCTTGGTGTGCCCCAAGGCTCACTACTGGGTTCCTTTGGCTGTTTAGCTTATATGTGAATGATCTGCCTCATGTGAACCAGGATCAAGCTAAGGTATTTCTTTATGCCGACGATACAGCAATTTTTGCCAAGAGGGCCAAATCATCGATCGATTTGGTACATCCTGACTTGAGGAAAGGGACAGGCACTAAATTTTTTGGACAATAAGCTCACCCTAAATGTCAAAAAAACAAAATCATGCCACTTTTGGCAGTAAGATCAGAATTGCCAGAAATTCCACCAAACTTGAAGTCAAATTCATGATACAGTACTTGAAAGGTAACATAGCTTCAAGTACCTGGGGGTATACCTAGATCCAGCAGTCACTTGGGAGGGGCACTTAAATCATGTCAGAAACTCTGTCAATAGACAAATAGTCATTTTATACAGAACCAGGTCTTTTCTGCAACTGCAACCCTTAACACCATGTATCAATCTCTCATTCCTTCCATCCTTTGATTATTGTAATGTAGTCCTGGGGTAACGCCACTAAACACATCTTTACCACGCTAACTAAGCTTCAAACCGTGCAGGTAAAACCATCCTGAAAGTCAATAGGCATTTCACACCCAAAGGCTTGATTGTCTGGGTTTGGAAAGGACTTGGATACCAGAACGAACTACCACAGCTTAATACCAATGGTCCTCCAGTGTATTTCGGGTATGCCCCATGTATTTGTGAATATTTTTCCAAAAGTCATTGATCATTCCCTTATTTTACCAGATGCATGAGCAGGGCAATTTCATTCCCCCGAAACCCAAAACTTGCTCTGGCAAGAACTTTCAAGTACGGGGCTCCATTTCCTGTAACACGCCCCACGGTCCATAGCAAACAACCCATTCCGGCTACTACAACCTTTTCACACATTCATTGTTGCGCTTAATTTAATTTATTTTCCATACTCTTCATTTTTGTGCAATATTTTACTCATGATACTTAACTCAACTATTACCAAGGGGCCATGTTTGCCGTCTTATTTTTATGTCTAAACTTCATGTAATCTATTTGATATGATGCAATTATGTCTTTTTATCTCTATTAGTCTCCCATTTTATTAAGAGGTCTCCTGCTATTATTTACATTGCATTAGTGTGACACTTTCATTTTATTTTCAATAAATTTAATTAGTTTCTAATTTGTTTTTTTTTTTCAGACAACGAATACGGACATCCGAGAAGGGGCGTTTGCTTCGGGGCCCGTTCCCATTTAGGGTTGTGGTTATCTTAGGGTCCTGAGCTTTTGCCCAATTTCGGGATGTCGATTTATTGACATTTTCTTATTTTCTTGTGTTATGTTTTAATCCTAGTTTTTGACGTTTGCGCAGGGGCTTATGCGCATGCGGCTGGCCTGTGGACCTTCGCTGATAGTTCCTCTGACGCGTTTCACCTCTTGGGTGGAGAGATTCCCTAACACTGGATGGCGGTGTGTCCATGGTGGTTGTCCTTGTGTTTGGGCCATTGGCAGGCCGTATGGCGTAGGCCACAAGGTGTTCTTTCCGCTGTGGGACTCCCTTTTATGTTCTTCAATATGTACTTTGTGTGTCTTTTTAAACTAGTTTTATTATGTATTATACAGTGTTTTTAATTGTATTTTATGTTTGGCCTTGGGGCCACCTGGGTCCCAAGGGAGAAACATGCCAGTGCATTGATTGGTTGACCCCAGGTAAAATAAGATGAAATAAATAAATAAACAGTGCTATCTCATCTTCGTCTTGTAACAAAAAGTTTTCACCTGATGAGTTAATTTGAAAGTTGAGTTTTAACAGCCACTACTTTTGCTGGTTTAGAACGGCTTTAAGCCATTGCCTAATTAGCCCCTTTTACACCCTGCAGCTCCTTCCAAATACATTATAGTTCTCCGTAGTGGTCGTTTTCTTCCCCTTGTTTGCTGTCCTTCCCATCTATGGCGTTTCCCGCCTCTTCTCATGTTTTTTGTGGGGCCAACTATACTGAAGCACACTTAGCATTGGGTTTTAGGCTGTTATGATTATGTTGTATGTACTCTCTCTGTCAACAATTTTACAAAAAAAGGTGAACCATGATGGGTCACTTGGTATTTGGTAGTGATGGACACAGTATACCCATGCAAACTGTTGACAGTATATATGCATATTATGAGCTCATTTGCATAATTTGTTGACAAATTTGAGAGGATTTCAAGAATTTCATCTTCTTCGTCAGGGGCTGTCACTCTCAATGTAAGGTGTTCCCGTCCTCGCTCTCCCTCTCGGGCAGGCTTGGCTTTGCCATAATGAAGAAAAACAAAACAACACATTAACACGGGTTACTAAATACAAACAAAAATATTTACATTCACGATGGGTATACAGCTACATTGGTACATATTGTCAACCATGCCAGCTTCGTGGCTATTCTAGTTGAACGACAAACAGCCGTTGTATCTGGTTTTTTTCGCATTTGAAAACTAGTGTCCT
>JAMKCH010030454.1:0-16853 GCA_023653785.1 Ophioderma brevispina
TTGTCCACTTTGCACATGCACAAACAAACAATAATGTTCATTGTAATACATAGTATATGAGTCATATTCCACATGCTCTTTATGTATGTATTTTTTTTTAATATGTTTCTTCACCTAATTTATTTTCATACCTTACCCAATTACCATGTGCCGCGTCACATCCCCCGCGTTGTTCACTTATGCCTCTTGCGTCGGATTTTGTTTTGACCCTATTCTTAATTTCCCTCTAATCAGTTTCAACACATGCATTATTGGTGGGTTTTTTTTTTTTCACACGTTTTATTCAAATTGTTAGTTTGTTTCAACTGAAATTATATTAATCACAAGTTATTTTTTACTTCTGTTACCCTTGTTTGTAAGTGACCAATTTTTTTTATTGTGTGTACAACTGCCGTACTTCTATACTTTTATTAATAATCCTTAGCCATTTGTAATTTTCTTAGTCCCTTGTTTGTTCTACTCGGTGCTAGCCTTGTTTTTTTCGTCGTGTCTGACTTGTCAACGACATCTTGCCCCAGGTATTGTCTCACGTTATCTACCTACCCATTTTCTCATTGATCTCTTATTTTCTTCCTTCTTCAATCATCCTCACCCCCTCTCTCACGTTTCTCTCTCCTCCTCCTTTCTCATCTCCCGCTCTTTCTCGCTCTCTTACCCTTCCTCCCTTCCCTCTCTCTCTCCCCGCCCCCTCTTCCCCCTCCCCTCTCTCTCTCTCCGCTCCCCCTCCTCTCCTCTCTCATTCTCTCTCCCTCATAACCCCTCCTCCCCATTATTTTCATTATTTTATCCTTTCTGTATGCCGTGGTGCCCTGCAACTTAGACTTCCAGTTAACCAACCAGCCTTTCACGATGAAGACTTTCGCGCATCACTAATTGAATTTTCAATCACACCAACACTTAATTGAACATCATCAAACTTAACCTCCCTTTGTATCACTCCATTTCTTAACGAAGACCCCATATCATCTCAACATGTGACCACCCATCTTTTCTCACTCACACAAACACTCCTGTTCTGACTCCCCGATCACACAGACGACAGCTTCACCACACTAATCAAACCCTCAGCAACAACTCATTTTCCATATTCCATTTCAACTGCCGTAGTATCACAAAATCATATGAAAAATCACAACTAACTTGATCCACCGGATCAACCACTCTTTCTCTGTCTTAGCATTTTTCAGAAACTGCTTACTAAGACCAAATCACCACCTCACTTTAATGGCTACACGTACTTTCCAGGAGGCACTCCTGGCAGAGTACGGGGAGTTTGCTTTATCATAAAAAATCACCTCCCATACAAATCATCGACACAACACTAGAACCAGAATTCGACTCACTTTTCAAACTTTTTCATCGAACTCACCATTAACACCAACAATAGAACCATGCACATAACTGTCGTAGTTATTTTTACATACAGACTCGCACGAACATCACAATTCAAAATTTTAACAATACTTCGCGCAGCTTCCTACTGGAACTAATTAACACCAACCGTGATTCTAGATTGTCGGTGAACTTTTAATGTCATCTTCTCAATTATTCCACTCATCCGCACATTAAGGACTTTATTAACACATCACTTGCAAACTCTTATATCCCCAAAATTAACAGACATCCACAAGAATTCAACGCATAACCCGCCACGCTCATTGATAACATTGCACCAATTCCACTGACACAGACTCCACACCAGGGATATTTGTCCACTGACACTACAGATCACTTCCCAATATTCTCATCACATCACTTAAGCATAATCATGCACAAAAACAATCACTAAACGTGATCACAGAGATCACAACATTCGCTCATTTAACCGTAGACTCAACAAGGAATCATGGGCAACACGTACTCACAGAAGATGCGACCCTGCACATAGCGTACAACACTTCATTACAACTTAATGCGAAACATTACAAACAACGAATCATTCCCCTTACAAAAGTAGACCCTAAAAATCGTAACCATAATCAGCCCTGGATGACAACAGCAATTTTTCCCCCCCCCCAATCAATCAGACACAAGCACGGCCTCTAATACAACAGAACCTGTAAGAAAAAACAAACCAGCCACCAAACAACACTACAAACAATACAAAAAACAAATTAACCTCAATTTTCGTATTTGCCAAGAAACAAAACACAACACCAGAAACATTCAGAAACTAAAAATAATCTCACCAAACCTGGACTTCCTCAACAACATTCTAGTAGTAAGGTATCTACTAAACAAATTCCCGACTTTTTCACTCATAATAATAAGCAGAATAACCTGACCCCTTTGACATAGCTAACGCATTCAACGATCCCTTCACTACTGGCAAAACTTAGCTAACAAATCCACCTTCAATAACCCATTTAACACACACTACCAAAAAAAACATTCACCTCCTTTTCCTGAATCCATCACTTTGATGAAATGTACACTCTTCGCCCCACCCTGTTAAAAAACCTGGTAAAAGTGGCGGGTACCGACAGATAGAATTCCGGATTGCTAACAAGATCATATGAAACAGCATCTCGCCTCGTATGCAACATAGTTAACCAATCACTCTCACCGGAAACTTTCCCCAGATCACCTCAATCACCCCAAAGTCATTCCATTTACAAAACACAGATCACTTAAAACAATAAGGTAGTTTGCATACATTTTTTTCACAAAAAATAAAAAAAATAAAAAAAGTCATGTACACACGCCTGGTCTACATTCTTCAACATACAACAACATTCTTGTCGATGAACAATACGGTTTTAGGCCAAATGCTCAACTTACATGGCACTACTTGAACTAACAACCAACCTCACCGATTGCTACTACAAAATAAACAACACACCATGGGGTATTCCTGGATCTCCCAAGGCTTTCGACACCATTGACCACACATTCTTCTTCCAAACTTTATCATTACGGTGTCCTTGGTGTATCCTGGAGTGGTTAAGGAGTTACCTAACTAACTCCTCACACTCAGTCTACGTACACGCCACCGCATCATCCATCAAACCTATCACAGTTGGCGTCCCCAAGGCCTCAATCCTGGACCCCTACTTTTCATCATCTTTACTGCAATGACATCACCAAATCTCTAACACACTAAACTAATCTTATTTGCATATGACACAAACATTTTTCTTTCAAACCCTACCATAGGCACTTTTTAAAACACATGAATCATAACTCGAAAAATCACACTGACTGGTTTCGGCTAAAACAAACTTCTCCTCAATGTTTTAAAAACCTAACTACATGGCTTTTTTCTCTAACAACACAACACTACCACAACCACACCATTAACATCGATAACCAAACAATCTCCCGTACGCTCACCAATGTCTTGGCATCACAATCGACGACAAACTAACATGGAATGAAACACATTAACTCTGTCCGTACCAAAGCCGTCTCACGCATGGGTACAATCTACAGAGTTAAACACCACCTCCCAGACTACAACCTTAAATCCTTTACACACCCTAGTTTCTACCATAAGCGAGAACTGTAAAACATATCTGGCTGGGCCTCCAACTATCATTCACGGCCCACCAAACTAAACAGCACACAGAAATGGGCCATTCGCACTATCACAAACTCACCCCCAAACTCACACATTGCCAATATTTCACTCACTGAAACAACTTAAAGTCCTTAAATAGAGCCCTCAACCAACTTCAACGGCGCTCTTCAATTTTGACTACCATAACAATCATTTACCTCCGAACTTCAGCATACTTTACCACAAACAGACAAATCCACAACTATAACACCATACAAGCCGACAAACTTCAAATTCCCCTACAAAAATCTTACTCTGAAAATCACTTTATTCAGTATCAAGGCGCAAAGCTTTGGAATGATCTTCCAGAATCATCACAACAATTAAAACAAAAATATTTAAAGACTCAACTGAAAAACATTTCATCAACCAGTACAATTCTTTTAAATCTCTCCCAAGTCCTTATTTCTCTCCTCACCTTGTCTTCATCCCATTCATCTCTATTCCTTCCTTTCTTCACCTCTACCGCTTCTATCTCTGCTTCGGTCGATGCTAATTTTATTACATACTAAGCAAGACACTGTTGAAAAGTCTGTCCTTCTTGTCCCATTTCCCGTATACTGTATTCCCGTTAAGTGTTGTTTAGCTTAGATAGATTGTTGTTTTTGTTTGTCTCTGTCTTTGTATGTATAGGTACATATGTAATTTTTATATATCACCCCTTACTTGTATCCACTTTTGTAATATTAAGTATATTTGACTTGTTGTTTTCAGGGCCAGCAATAACCATAAAGCCCTATCGGTGGCCATTACTGGTCCTAAGCATATCATCAGCCCTCCAGTTCATCTTATTACAGTCTACAATTGATTCTTTATGTATTATTATAAATATGGTATTATACATTTCGGTACGTTGATATGTTATGCTGAATAAACTGAAATGAAATGAAACAGCACCCATAGCAAGATACATTCAGCATGCTTTGGCAAAACACACTTCTATTTAGCAGTTTTTAGCACCAGAATAATATCCAATTTTAAGTGAAAAGTAACTTTTTCTCTGAAATATAAGTGACGCTGTATAAGAGATAATAGAATTACACCGACAATGAGGGATGATGAATGCATGCGCATAATACACTTAAAAGGGATTGTGGTTGGGCAGAATACGGCCTGGATATTAAAATAAGGGTTTTCCACTGGGACAAAATCCATGTTTGCCACCGCGTATGTTATTCATCAATTCAGGTCTCATTCTTGTTGGGAAATATGCAATATTACATACGAAATGGCTGGGCAAATGAGACTACCGAAACAGAAATGTCACGCATATTTGGGTGTTTCCGGAAATTAGGGGGCCAACTTGTGACATTTTGAGATGATTGCAGAGAAAAAAAGGACAACAAAAATTGAGGATCTCAATATTTCTGAATAAAAGTTGATAATACCTTCCTGGTTAAATAACAAACAATTAGTCCAAAGTACTTTAAAAAACTTAAAAATATTGCAAAAAACTGCATTCCGGTTCCCCGTGTAAATGGGACACCAAACCAATTTTTGATTTTTTTAAAGATAATTCATTACTATGTGATATGTGGATAGTTTTATGTGTACATTTTGGTTATTTGAGGGGGCACAATAAGATTAAATAGTACAAATGTCGCCTGAATATCAAAACAATGTTTCCAGCACAAGTGTAGCGGGACCCCATTTGTTGTCCCGTTTACACGGGGAAACCACAGATCCACACAGGATATTCAAAATTTAAAAGGCTTTTAGATACACTGTCTTAAAAAACTTTGCTCATGATGATATAGCATGAATTACATCTATCGCAAGCAATTGCAATAAAACTTTAGCAAGTCAACTTACATCAGTTTTCAGAAACAAAACCATTGGTTCCCCTCGTAAAAGTGAAAGCGGGACACCAAAAATTTTGGTTTTGTTTACACGGGAAATCAATGACTGGCATTTGATTATAACATGATCAGCTAATTACAAAACAGTCCGATTTATTATGTTATGAAGCTTTATGTGTTGCTTTATGATAAATCAGAACAATATACCATATATTTCAAGGTTTTGTGCACATTAAAACCAAGCACACAATGGTTTAGGCTTTTTTATTTCATGCACAGCTTGGTGGCCCATTTCACGGGGAAAATGACACTTTAATTTCTACAAACATTAAAGGTTAATGCGTTCAATGTTTCATATATATAATCTGAAAAAGTAGATGCAAATGTGTAATTTAAAAAAAAAAAACAAAAAAAAAAAAAAAAAAAAAAACAAATTGGAATTTAAAGTTTGAATTACATATCAAAACTTTTCAATATAAAATTAAATAAACCAAAAATTCACACAGTAAATGGGACACCAAAGTCTACTGGCACCCAATTACGGAAAAACCATTTACCTGATTTTATGATACTTTCCCATCTGGTTTTTGCAAAAAACGCAGGGCTATTGCACAATGTAAAACACATGAAAAAAGTAGGCATGGTAACTGGTAGTAAAAATGTCTGCAGTGATTCTTTTTCCTTGTCACAGGGGGTTCTTGAGCCATAGGATTTTGAAAAAATGTTGTTAGAAAGTGCGCCAACCTTTCGACGGCTCAAGGCAGTGAAAGAAAACACGTCTTAACAGATAGATAATCGAACATAGACGACCAAAAAATCGCAGCATATTACGTGTCACTTCACGACGTTGTGTCATTTGAGGTTGGGACATGCATGATGATACTAATCTAATATAAGGCGGTGTCCACAGGAGGTTTTGGGGGGGGGGGGGGGGGGGGGGGGGGGGGGGGGGGGGGGGGGGGGGGGGTGGGGGGGGGGGGCGTTTTGGGGGGGGGGGGGGGGGGGGGGGGGGGGGGGGGGTGCGTCAATAGCTAGGTTAAACTTGACCCGACCTGTCCTCCAGAACAAACACAAGCGTGCATGAATACAAAAAGATCACATGCAGAAAAAAACTGAATGTTCAAGAGTGGACCAGGTCATGTATTGGACATGTATTATTCTCATGTGGGAGATCTGGAGGGCAAAAAAAAAAAAAATTAAAACAGTCATTCAGCTCAGAGAAAGAGCCCTTAGTAGTAGTACACAGATCGAATCTGTGTTAGTGGGATAGAACCCTCTAACACAGACAAAAGGTAATTGCTATTGCGTTTCAGTGTGTTACACACAAAATTACATACCTGATTTTACTGTTGTGTACTGTTGCCCTTTCTTCTCAACAATAGTGTCATTATTACCAAATCACGTAACACAATTGTTAACGTAAAAACGTCAGGAAGATTTCAAAAATTGAAAGCTATATTTGAAAAAAGAAAGCAACGGACGTTTCACTCCACAGAGACGTCAATGTTTGTTTATCCATGTTTAAAAAGTACATGTGAAACGGTAGTTTGTGAAAATTTCATATTACAATCTTTGCAACAAGGTTGTTCGAAATCAAAATTGTATGAGGATTCCAAAAATCAAGGGGTCATTTTTTTAAAATGTGTTCTTGGATGGAATTATGGGGGGCCAATGTTTACACTGGTTTATACGGGGGCAAAATGTGTTTTAAAGTATACCATCATGTTCATTACCTGTCAAGGAATACAGAAATGTATAGTTTTGGCCCTACCAGAGTGTTATAGTACAAGAGTTACCAGGTAAAAACGGGTTCAAGGGGACACGGGGGGTAAAATTCAGATTCATCGGTTGTTTAAAAATGATGCCAAATTGTTGGTCTTACGTTACAGAAGCGAAAATATATAGGTCGCGTTGTCAATGACGTTTGATAATAATTAAGAGGGCGAATATGGCCGTGTCCACAGGGTCTATGGGAGACCAATAGTTCTCTAAAAGTCACTTTGAAAGATGAAAACAGAATTTATAAATTTTCTTATTTAGTCTGACCCAATGAACGATTTAAAACCAGTTTCAACAAAATCGCCATTCTCTAAATAATGACCTGGAACTTAAACAAACAATTTAAAACTTTTAAAAAAAGAAAAAACCTAAAAAATTAAAAATTATAAAAACACCAAAGAAACACATTTTAAAAAAATGACACCCTGATTTTCGGATTCTCCATGAAATTCTGTTATGGAAAAACATTGGTGTCAAATGTATATGAAAAAAACTAAACCCAAACATCCATTACATTTCCCAATGTACTTAAAAACGCTTTAACACAAATGACCCGAGGTCATTTTAACATTCCCTGCTATTAGGAAATCCCATCTTAAACTTCAGCAAATTGGTGATGAAATAAAAATTGCAAAGGTGAGCCAACAGGCAGATTTGTGCCCACCTCTCTGTCATTGGGGTTGGGCCAGACTCCCTCATAATAATGTTGCTGTGGGGGGTTCGCCCTTCCTCCGCACAACTAGTCTGTTTTGCATTCCAGCCTATATTAGCCAGTACCCATTTATACTCCGGGCTGGAGAGAGGCAAGCGAGGTAAAATGCCTTGCCCAAGTTCACAGCACATTGGCGACAGTGGGGCTCGAACCCACACACTTATGTTAGGCGGGCGCTGATCCACTGCAACACATAGTTGAAATATGACAGAAAAGCACAATAATGGGTACCCATAACAGCAATTTTCTTAATGTTCACATTTGTTACTAAATACGAATTCCTTAATGGACGTGTAATATGTTTATACACCTGTATACATATATTGAAGATAATTTGAATGGGTCTCAAACACTTTGACAATTTTTCATAAAGATTACTTTAATATTTCCGTCAATTTTGACAGGAAAAAAAAAATCTACATCAAAAATGACGTTTATAAAAATGTTCTCAAGATATTTTTAAAGGGATTCCATTATTGTTGATTACTCTCATGTTTAATACATATTGGTCCATGATTTACATAATTTGTGGGGGCAAAAAGTCATCCATTGGTTTTCTGGAGGGCGACAAAACAGACAGTGGCTATTGTTACTGTCATCCATCATGTACTCCATGTAAAACAATAGCAATATTTATTAGCCACTTGGGAATAACTTCAATAAAGTTTATCAGTTGCCTTTTATGTTTTCTGTAAAGGGACCAATCAATTTGGATAACTTAAAAAAAAATAATATGAAAATATATTGTTTGGGATGAAATAATATAATTTTTTGTGCTATTGTACCTCCGTCATATTTGCAATAACAATCCGCATTTTTCAATCTCGCAGGAAACAAACCCCAGCCCGAGATCGATTCAACATCTACCAATTTCATGCAGGGCTGGTGGTCAGTCATGTAACGGCAGTGCGAAATTGAATAAGAGATGTTTACTTTTTTGGATAATCTGGTACCTTAAATCATTCAATCCAATAATATTACAAGAACAATAGCACAGAAGGGTGCAGTCTATGGGCCACGAAACCTGAGCGTGTGTGTAGAAAGTCAATGTAATTGTGCTTGCTTGTATTCACGATAGATGATCATGGCAGGGATTACACATACTGTATAGAATACGCGTGCACGATGTTGTCGCAATGGGTACATATGCATGGCCGACCAGGGCGCGCGATAACTTTTTTATTAGACATAGCAATTGCGACACATTTTTACAATTTGCTATGCAATTTTGAGAGTTTTAACAATTTTTCCCCATACGTTTGCCTATCAATATCATCAAAGGCAAGAGCCTGTTGCAAAAATTGCTACACAGATAAAAATCCCTAGCGCGATGCGCTGCATGGTGCTATCCAAGTCGATCGGCGTATTACCCAACGTTATCTAATTATTTGACGGAGTTGCTTAACGTGCAGAATTTGGAAGGAGGCCCTGCTAAAGTTATTATTGATGGCAATGGTGCTATGTTATGATATATTGGCATCTTATAAGCAGATACCAAAGTATGGCAGTTTTCACAGTGGCTACTATAGGTAATTGGTTAAAGGTACACAAGGGCGAGGGGTGCTAATGTTACCATTCATGTCACATGTATCCGTCCTTGACGTGTCACATTAGCAGTATTGTATGTTGTGTTTTACAGAATTGGTAATATTTTACATATGATTTTACCATGGTAAACCTTGCTGCTATTTGTTTTTTTTTTTTTTTTTTTTTCTCCTTTTTTTTTTTTTTTTTTTTTTTATAGTATTACAGCATAGTAGGACCCAATCTGCAAATTACTGTGTGCTAATTAAAAAATGTTACCATTTCCTATATACTCCAATGTTATTCTCAAACCCCATATCGTATCGTGGAAATAAATTAAACGGAAAAAGTGATCTTTTTTCACCTTAAAATTAAGTAGGGTGCCTATGCCAAAACAAGTAAAACCTAGGTAACATACACATTATGAAATTATTTTTTCCACTTGTGGTAGGTTTCTGGTCCAATTATTGTGCATTTCTGTGCAATGTGAAGTGTTACCATCAGAAAAGGCATGTGAAATTTTCAAATGGTAATACGCCATTCATATTTTATTAATTTTCAATTTAAAAATGATTGCTAGATAAGTAAGATTTTTTATTCTGCGTAAGTTTGATGAAAGCATCCATTTTGTTATAGCCATTGATTTACACAAGGTTCACTGGTCTGCGCAGTATCCCAAGAAACCTGGAAAATATCCTCGCCAAATCCTGTAATGTGCGAAGTGCAATCCGTATGTTGGTAACGGACATGGTCATTTCGGGAATGTGCAATGACGGAAAACAACTGGAATTAGTCTCCATAATGTAAAAAAGGAGTTGACATGACCTGATACGTCACAAAAAACAATGGAAAACATGTCGGGTGCATGAAATATGTTGAAAACTGCATGGAAAATTGCCGTTTACGTGTTTTTAAAAAATCTACTGGTGTATCTATTTGTTCCATGAACATGATTAACCATGCATGTGGCGGCATAATACGAATGAATAAAACCTAATTTTGGAAGGGTTTTTAGAGCACGATTAAATTTGGTAAATAAGGAAAAGTAAACACGCTGAAACGCAATGCAATTACTTTCGGCTGTGGTAGAGGGTTAATCCCTCTACCACAGATTTCGATCTGTGAACCAGTGTGGATTATTAGTGGTTCACCAAGTGGACCACTCACACAGGTACACAGATCGAATCTTGCAGGTAGAGTGATATAACCCTCTACCACAGACGAAAGCTAATTGCATTGCATTTCACCGTGTACACACAAAATTACATACCTGATTTTAACTGGTTGATGGACTTGTTTACCTTCTTCAAAATAGTGTCACGTAGGGCACCATTGTTAAAGCAAGATTGGCACATTTTTTGAAGAAGCGCCCCCATTTTCAAATTTTGATATTTTGCAACAGTTACGTTGGTAATTGTTTGGAAACTATATTGCGAAAGATAATGCTAAAAAATGCGTATTTATCACCATCAATAAGCGTTTTGTAATAAGAATGGGATCCAGATTGGACGTAACGGTAGAGCTGGAAATGCTACGTTTATGTCCGTCCATGATGAAATAGTGCCACCCGAGAAAATAAACCTCTAACTTGACTTGCCCGAACTATTAAAATAACACTCATGGATAAGCGGAGACACGTACATGGCGCTATTCCCGGCTATTTCACATTGGAAGGCCGTTCTCAGCAGCCGTTGAGATTATCGGGGATCCCCTAATAATGTTCGTTCTAGTACAAATTCTTCGTTTGTGACACATAGACATTTTCGAGCTTAACCATTCACAGGTATATTTAATGGCCAGTTACCAATGCAACCGTGTAAAAAATCTCAAAATTTTTGAAAAATTGGGGGCGCCTTCAAAAAATGTGCTATATCGCTTGAGACTTCCAAAAACGTCATAAGATTTCCACCAAAATTGAAGCTCGTATTTGAAAAAAAAGAAAGCAAACTGGATCATTTCACTACACAGAGCCTCAATGTTTGTTGATAAACACGCTTTAACACAAAGACCCGAGGTCTTTTTAAACATTCCCTCTATTGGGAAATCATTGCACATCTTAAACTTATCAAATTGGTGAAATATAATAATAATAATAAAATTATTGGCTTTTATAAAGCGCCAATTTCATCAGATCACAGCGCTGTGACTATTATTTTTACGCTGCCATCAGGAAATCGTCAACTATTTCGCTTCTCTAGGCCGGCAGGATGGCTCAAGCGCACAATCCTATCAGAACTTAGATTGTATAATATTCCCCATAACAGTACCCGAATAGCGCTTGGGTCAACGCCTCCCCCCCCCCCCCAAGGTAAGTGAGGTAAGTGCCTGGCATGTTGCCCACACACATTGTCGCAGCGGGGCTCGAATCCCCAAACTTTTGGATCATGGGCGGGAAGTCATATCACTGTACCACATGTTGCCCCTCCTAGAGAAGTGATACCATCCAGAAAAGCACTTGAAATTGCAAATGGTTAAATACGCCATTAATATTTGATTTTTTTCAATTTAAAAGTGATTGTTAATAATAGATAAAATTATTTTTTATTCTGCGTAGAGTTTGATGAAGCCGCCATTCGTTAAAGCCATTGATTTACACGAGGTTCACTGGTCTGCGCGCGTATCCCAAGATACTTTGGAAATATCCTCGCCAAACCTGTAATTGTGCGAAACGGCGAAGTGCCTAATGGTCGTGCTATCCGTATGTTGTTGTTGGTAACGGAAAACATGGTCATTTTCAGGATATGTGCAATATGAAAACGGATTAGTCTCCCTTGTGAAAAAAGTGAGTTTGACATGACCTTTACGTCACTTGATATTATTTTACAGTGGAAGTTTGACAACATCGCCGGGTGGACGAAATATGTTCGGAAAATCCACAAAAAAATTTGCTTAATGCGGAGATTTAACATCGACAATGGTATGTATAATTAGTTTCATGAACATGTAAAATGGGGGGGCCATTTGGGGCATTAAAAGAATACTAAATTGAAAGGGTTTTTAGAGCCTGATAAAATTTGTAAATAAAGGAAAAGTAACACGAGGGAAACGGCAATGCCAATTAGATTTCGTTCTGGACATGGTGCCTGAGTGAAAATGGAGATGGGGATTTTGGGAAGGGCAGAGAGAGCAATAGTGAGAGCAATGTGTTGTGTGAATTGATGGATAGGAAGAAGACTGAGGATTTGATGCAAGATGTTGGGTTTGGAAGAGGCGGCTGACCGACTGGCGAAGGCGAATGGTGTAAGATGGTATGGGCACGTGCTAAGGACAGGATGGGAGCATGTTTTAAAAAGGGATTTTGAGTTGAGGTGGGTGTTTTGAGGAAGAGGGGCCGACCAAAGTGGAGGACAGGGAGGAGCAAGTGGAGGAGGAGAGTTGGAGTGTTGGGTTGAGGATGGGGGATGAGTTGAATCGGGCGAAGTGGAAGGAGGGAGTAAGGGCGATTCCTACGAATGTGAGGTGAACCAGGCCACGGGACAAAACCGGATTTAAAACTGAGGTTTTACTCCTACTACTACTGTATGGTAGAGCTCTGAGCTAGAGGGCGGCAGTTCAAGTGAAAATAAGTGTCTGCATCGTGGGTTTAAAATGTATTGTATGTGAAGAGAGACTCTTCAGCAACTCAGAACACTTCAAATTTTTTGAAATAGGGACATTCCGTTGCAACTTATTCAAATGTGAGTTGTACTCGTACATTAACAGTCATTTGGAGAACAAGCTGTCAAAGGTCAAGTCTTTTATTTTCTTTATTTGCCATGGCACCATGGTAGTGTCCTCTTTCAACACAAAAAATATTGTACAGAATCTAAAAATGCTAAAAGGATACACTGATTATTTTAGGTTATGCTTCTGAATATGTACCTACGGATTACATAAATTCAAGAATTTATCTCTCCATTTACAACTTAATTGAATAATTTTGGAGGAAAATGTTTAAATTTTATGTTTTTCATGGAAAGGAAATAAACCATTTCTTAATAGGATGTTACTTTAAGAAAAAACTTACACACTATAATTCTGCAACTTGCAGGATTTTCTCTTAATACACTCATGTATGTGAGCCAGTCTTACTTTACCCTATTAGCATATTTTTCACCAAAAATGAGCAAAATTTGACTTTTTTAAAATCACAATGCAAACATCTGAAAATTCAGGAATTTTGTATGAGATAAACTAATCATAATTATGAACCAAATGAGCCTAATTAATGCTCTTAAATTGGCCTAATAAACATAAAATTATTCTAAAAAAAAATGTGCAAAATTTAATTGTTTTGTATTTTCTTGCATTTTGTTGAGAAGTTCACAAGCTATCAGTCTGAAATTGTTATGGTTTCCCTTCAAACCTTTAACAACACAAACTATGAGAGAGTGAGTGTATGAAAGTGACATGGCCTAATTTGCAGTTTGTTGCAAAAAATGAGCTATTTGAGATTTTTTATTAAATTTTGCATTTTGTAGGAAGTTTACAAGATATCAATCTGAATGTTATGCGTTCTTCTTCCTACCGTACAAACACAAAAACTTTGTACATAATGAGGTGAAAAAATTTATTTCATGACACTATTTTTATTCAAAAATGCGCAAATGTAAGGCTGTTCAGACCCCCAATTTCAGCATCATTGTCCCCCAAAGATGGCATATATTTAAAGGTTTGCACTCTCACCCAAAGGGCCCTATTTTTGGAGATTTTGACCCCCCCACGGACACCAAAATAAACTACTGTTTGAAAATTTCACCTTTTTATAATTTAGCAGATTTTGTTGTTGTCCAAATAACACCTATTTATGGGCAATTTGGCTGTCTCTCACCCAAAGACCTCTATTTTTCCATGTAACCGAATGCCTCAGGGTTTGAAAGCGCGAGCCTTACACCCCTATGGATTTCATGTTGGAGTGCCCCCCTGTGAAAATTAAAAATAAGGGCAGGGAGATATTTGCGCCAGGGGATTGGAGAATTGAGGGGAATGCGAAGAATTGTAAGCGAGAGAGTGCAACATGAAAATTGTTCATCACAGAAGCAAGGAGGAACAATCAGCTTTCAACTTTTCATTTTTTTAACGGAAGCGAGGAGGGAATGCGACCTTTCTCGCCAAAAAAGTTTAAATCCTCCATTTCTCTGGTGTAAATAATGCAATACCCGTCCCCTAATGTAATTAAAAGCATAAGCATTCAAGAGCAATTGAGGGACCTGCCTATTAAGGACAGAACAGAAGGTCTAATCAAATCGCTGTTAGTGATCAAATTGCTTTTTAAAAAAATACATTCTTTGATCAAATGTAATCTAGCATATCTTGTTGATTTTATGGAAATATTTCGTTGTGGAGAAATAAAAGCGCGAATTTTCCAAAAAAATTCATATCTCAGCAACCACACACACCTGATTCACAATCAACAAACACCCAGCTGTGGCTTGTCATCAGAACTTTCAAAAAACTCACACTCTGAAGGCATATAACCAGTCACAACGCTCGGATTTACACATTTAGTCAGTCACCGTTAGTCACTTAAATGCTAAACTCATCAAAAGGGGGCCAAGCGGCGTGGTCTATGCTTACCATGCGTTTCAATGGGGCGTTTGAAAGGTGCTCGAAAACTGCTCATTTTGTGAGATGGCTCTCAAGGTATTTCACGCGATAGCTACCAACATACATCTTATTTTTCGATTCCGTTTTAAATGTAAGAGGGAAATATGCTGCAACAACATTTTGAGTGGGAATGACATTGTGCTTAAAAAGGAAAGTGTAGACCAGGCTTCTCCCATCAATGAACTATGCATCAGAAACATGGACGCATAACAAAAAATGGAAGAAAGTTAGCAGCCGTCACATAACGTGGAAAGAAGTATGCTTAAACATAAACATACAAAGATCACAAAACTAATAATGGATAAGGGAAAACAGACAAAGGTACGGGGCATAATGGAAGTAATCAAACATCGTTAAAGGACATGGGTGCATCTCACTAGAAGGGGGATGAAAGATGGAGGCACACGGACACGATATGGCCACCACTTGATGGAAAAAGGACAGCGTAGGAAGAGAAAGATGGGAGATGAAAAATACAACAATTCTGGATGGAAACTAATTGGTACCAATATGCAAGGGAGAGAGAGAACTGGAAACATACTGAGGCCTTCATCCAGCAGTGATTGAAAAACGGCTGAAGAAGAAAGACATGGATTTAGCATTGTTTTGAATTAAATTGATGATTTCTGTAGATGGTTTGTTCTCTACGCCCCACTCACACACACGTTCAGGGCATTCGATCGGTCACCATTACGTAATAGGCACTGAACTGCCTACTAGAGGGTTATATCAACACTCACGATTCGATCTGTGTACACACAGGCAAGGCTCCGACAAAGCGGTCTAAAGACAGCGCGCGGCTTTATTACCTTCGACAATAGGTAATTGCCAATCAATGCCAATCAAGAGATTATCCGTCAAAGTTTATAATATAACACTTCCTTTCCCAACCATACCTGGGCATGTTGTTCTATATTTTATTCAGCGGCAAGATGGAGCAAATGTTTGGTACAAACATTTTGCAAAACAGTTCTATCTACACTGTTGGCCGGCTCAAGGAAAAAATTAGACCTATTACGGGGACATTTACTTAACTGCACGCTGTAGAAGTCGGTGATTCGCCATGCACGTGTTTGGCCGATGTTCCCGTTTTTATATAATTCTTTGCTGTTCCGATTTTATTTGAGTAGTTCACGTTTTTGGAATTTAAAAATGCATACCTATACTGTGTCCTTTCACAAGTGGGTAAAAATAAATGAGGAAAATGAGCTAATGAAAAAGACTCATTTCATTTGCTGATAGTTTCTTGAAAAAAAAAATGATTATCTATGATTGTCGTTCAAAAACGGTTCCAGAGATCCACCATGGCTTAAATCGTAGGTAAAAATATGATAGGGCCATATTGAAAGGCATATATGCCAATCTGAGAAGACACTATTTGATTGAAATGTAGAGTTGTGTAAAAATACTAAGTCGTGAATGAGGTTTTTTTTTTTTTTTTTTTTTTTAATTTTTTAGTTTTTTTTTTTTTTTTTTTTACGATTGGAAGTAATTTAAGTGAAAATATAAATGTATTGAAGGATTTGTGGTAAGTGTCATGGTGTGTGCAAGATGACAAGGAAATAAAGCAATAAACAATTGCCACAGGATTGCTGGTGCCCGGGTACGGAAATGAGGACTATGTCTCAGGGCCGCGCGCGTGCCATGTTTTGAAATGGGTGGTAGCCCAGGCCTCAGCTTGTCCCGGCCGCGGTGATGTGCAGAGCTGCGCATGTATCGTTTGACATGAGCAGTGACGCAGCAGCAAGCCAGACTCCCGCATGCAGAATGGAGTCAGTGACCAATATCTACCAAGGCTCATTAAAGTCTTGACACTTGATCACCTAGCTCTTGGAAGGAAGCAAAGGCGCGCGCTGTCTTTAACCGCTTGTAGGCTAAGCCTGTTGTGTTCATA
>JAMKCH010030455.1:0-63578 GCA_023653785.1 Ophioderma brevispina
TTTTTGATGAGGAGTGGCCATTCGGTGGCCCGTGACGCAGGCACCGGCCAGCGTTAAGTTGTGGTTTTGCGTCCTCGCAAATATGGTATCACATGACTTTATTCCGTTCAGTAACTGCTGATCACCGGGTCCCTGGTGGCAGACCCCGTGCTGTTTGTGCTCTATCCCGTAGAGTTAAATGTAATCTACCTGCATGGACTCAAACCTTCCTCTTTTAAAACGCTATAATACTAATAAATTATTGTGAATCGTATTATCCCCCAATGTTCTAATAGTTGCTTTCTTGCTTCTTCTGTCGTGCCTAGTTCCGTGAAAAGAGAAGTTGTTGCTGTCCATAATGAAACAAAAAAGTATGTTTGTTTACCGCCGCCTCCACCTGGCTTCAATTTGTGGAAGTTGTACGGAATTACAAAATATTTAGTGTTTGTGCTTTTTCTTTGACCGAGACCAGTCTGAGCCATTCCTTTAGTACATTGACGTTATTTTTATTGTAATAGCAGTCATGACCCTTGACCTTAGCCTTCCATTGACATATAATTTCAGTAGGCTAGTCACTTTTATCAGTATAATTGATTGCCCGGGGAGACAATCACATATGAAGTGGATCTGGGTGGTAAGGCTTGCGCTTCCAAACCCATAGGGCATTTCCGGTGACAGAGGACTCCAATGAAACTAGGGTGGCTTTGATGTGAGAGACAACCACACTCATCCCCACATAGGGTTTTTTTCGGGTGAAAATTTGAAGTCATGAAAAACACAGTTTGACTCTATTTCAAATTTTAAAAAATTTTCGCCCAAAATAGGGGGCTGAACGGCGAATTTTTTCAAAATTCCACTTTCCCCCAAAATAGCGTTTTTGAGTGACAGTGCTAATACTTTTTTCAAAAATATATGGGATCTTTGGTGACATTTTAAATATATGGGGTCTTTGTCGAACCTTTTTAAAATATTCTGGGTCTTTGGGTGACCGCGTGCTGAAAAAAGGGGGTCTTAAACAGCCTACACGACGCTTCGCCTCTAACAAGATGGAAGTGCCCCCCTTCCGGGATGATTGCTACGCGGGGTACTCAAAAGTGCCCACCAGAGTAAAACTTAATATTTTTTCTGTTCTCTGGGGAAGACCGTTCGTCAACTACCTTAATTAAAATTATGCTATGACAGGGTAACCTTATAATCAAATAATCTTAGAACAGTTGATTTTGTTTACAATGTCATTTTGATGATAAGCATACTCCATTTGACTGCTTTGGTGATTCGTCCTTCTCCTCAGCCTCGACCCATCTTTCACACCATTCTAGACAAAATTTTGCTAACCATTAAACTTTAGACTGATTTATCATCTCCACTATGACATGACAAGCTAAAATCTGGGGATTCTTGCACTGTAATCAAATGCTTCAATTACTCCCCACAAAAAGGTTATATGGGATTAAATTAAATTTTTTAATTAGGTATTTAATAATCTGGTAGCACCTTTGATTCTTTTAGGACCGTTGCAATAACTGTTACTTGATTTTGTCACTGAAATAGTTTTCTTCCATGTCATACGTCTGAAATGTAGGCTTGTGCAAGGTCGTGATTGTTTCACGCAAATGGATACGAAAACCGTTTTCGTCGCGGTCACCCTCTTTAAAAACAAAATAAAATTTTAAAATTGACCTTTATCGGTGTCGATGCGTCGTTGTGTTCCAACTGCCAAGCTAGGGCCGTAGTTTTCTAAATCCTGAGTAATATTAGGAGATAAAATACAGGTGTAAAAACTTGTAGTTACAATTCTGACCTCTTGAAAGAAAACGTCGTCATCTATTACCAAACTATTTTTTACCTAATTTTCATACAAGGTATTAATTATATTTATGGCACAGAGACCGAACGTATCGTAACACCCAACACATCAACGAAGAACAGATTTGCTGGAGGATTTGTGTGTTCACATTTTAGGCGAGCAACCTTACCATAAACTAACGGCCGACGCGAATGCGGAAAATACTTATGAGGTACATTAACCAGTCCCAGATTATATCCCTACACAACTTTGGTCTTATCAAACCCACATACATAGAGCTACTACCATTCCAAGTCAAGGGTTGATGTATGACCTTATAGACGGTGGTCTTCCGCCCAATTAATAAATAATAACACAGGAACAAATGGGTAAAAGAAGGACGCACGGTATGCCGGGTGCTTCTCCCTGTCGCCCCCCCCTCCCTCCTACCTCCCCCATCCCCCTTTCTTTCCTTCTGTCGACATTGTGAATCTTACAACGCTTTAATATATAGCTGCATACCCATCAAACTCAAAGTTGAGTCTGACTTATAGAGGAGGTCTTCCGCCCAAATATAAGGCCATTCTGGGACTTTTGTGGAATCTTGTCAACGCTTTACGTACATTACATGATAGGCTAAGGGACATGATACAATATTGGTCTTTTAATTAAATTTTCTGCTCCAAAACAACGCTGGGGATAACTTATTTCCTTCACTAAAATGAAAACAATATATTTTACCGGGACACCGTATCCTCCCACATGAAAAAGATTCGCCATTATTAACAAATGTAATAAAAATGTCAACTCAATATATTTAAGAATAGCAGTGACCAATGGAATACCAAAATAACCACAGCATGCTCAAGCAAACAATGGAGCTAAATATTATATCTAGCGCCCGGAACACACTTCACATTCTTTTACTCTGGTCCGAGTGTTTTGTGCACGCATTTGAACCGATTTCGATGTTTATGCCTTTTGCTGCATTGGCATGATATGAGTTCTTTGCTTCATCGTTCGCAATAAAGAAATCATTGAGAGTCTACTGATGTGTTCATGAACTTTGAGACCTTATGATAATATTTTTTATCCGAACCGAAATGTAAAGGAACTTCATAACTAAATCCGCAGTTATGGTCCTTAAAACCCTATTTTCTTTCTAGTTCTGGACCTTGTTTTTATACGAAGGCATGGTATTCAGCGACCGACATTTTTAAAAATCAAGCGGAGCGAGTGGATATTTGCCCTTTTTGTTATAAAACATCAACTATAAGTCAATACGGGAGGTGATAACACCTGAAATCTGTGTGCAGTAACAATGGACCTGCATACCCTGATGAGAAAAAGATCAGAAGTGCTTATAGGTTGATTGTTGAATATCATTAGCTCTATTGTTCGCTGCAGTTTCGTGTACACATTGGTCACTGAAATTCTGGAAATAAATTGAGTTGACATTTGATTTATTTTTCTAAACAATGAGCACTCTTTTCATATGGGGATAAGCCCTTTCCTGGTTAACATAAAACTTTTTAAATTTTAGTGAATGATGTAAGTAATCCCAAGTTCTGTAGCACGGAAAGATGGTTAAATCGCAAACGTATCAAGGCCTATTAGCGCGTCATCAATGCAATTAAAAGTACACAATACTAACTACAGAAATAAGATTGTTTTGCAGAGATATTTAATAACATCGGTCATAAAATGCATAAAATGTTTTAAAACACCGCATGTATCTGGGTAAAAATTTTTGTTTGTTGTACATACATCAGAGTAAAAAGCGTTTGTTATATAAATACGGATAATAACATTTGTTATATAAATCCGGATAATAACATTTTGTCAAATATATCTGAATAAATGTGATACAAATACAATATGGTTTGTGAGGAAGTAATTCAAATTACTGATCCCTTGATGTTGGAATATCCAACATATAAGGTACGGCGTTGCACCACATCTTCGAAGCAAACAATGCTGAATTATTTTATTACCCTCAAAAATCATAAATTATTGTTATGCTGTACGGCAGTATAAGATTGTACTCAACATAATAAGGATAATCGCCCTTATTTACTCGATTTTAGAGTGTATATCAGATCCTAATTACGCATTGACCTTTATTAAAGCTGGGTACAAAATGGCATTTGCGGTTTTTATATAATCGGGGGACAAACACACAAAATAGTTGCATGTTGGTCCTCTTGGTTCCGTACGTTATGTATGTTATTTATTGTCGGTGTAATGTTCTTATTTATTTATTTCTTTCATTGTCTTTATTTGTTTATTTCTGTATTTCTTTATTTCTGTATGGTTATTGTACTGTTTATTTGCCTTTCTTTCGGTTTCTGGTATTCTTTAATTGCATGGATGTATGGATGGATGGGTGGATGTATGGATGGATGGATGGATGTAGAGAAACCCCTAGATGACATTCATTCAGAATAGACCTCTATTAACAATTATATATACTTTGCTATATAACGGAATAAAGCAATATATAGAAATAGAGTGTCCTTTCTTAAGACCACGCATATTAGTCTCTAGTACTCTATTACGCTTGATGTATTTGATTTCCTAAAGTATGACTTGGTGTTTGGCAAAGTCGTTTTCTAGAGCGTGTTATAAATAAATGTCGACATTTATATAGCGCATTTCACAATGTATCAAAGCGCTTTACATTTATTCCGCTGCCACTAGAATATGTCAGCTGCCTTACAAATGCCCAAGGCATACTCATACCTTTGGGCGGTGCTCAATGGACGCTAATCCTAACAGCTCCCCATTTAGCACCTGGGTGGAGAGAGGCAAGCGAGGTAAAGTGCCTTGCCCAAGTGCACAACACATTGGCCTCAGCGGGACTCGAACCCAGGACCTTTGGGTCATGAGGCGGTCGTTATATCCACTGGACCACATGTGCCCTCAATATGGGACGTCTACCGGTTTCAAGAGGACATTGTGTGTTTAGTTTTGTTGTTTGTTTGTTTTTCTTAGGGAAAGAAATTGCACCATGTAAAAATAGATAATAAATAATAAAAAATCATATGGCGATAATCCCACTTAACTAAGTTCAGTGAACGTATAGAGTACAATCTATTTTTCTGATCTGTGCACCCGTACCATTCACCATCAGTGATCCATCCGAAAGAGTCAAATTATTTGAAACTTGCAGGATTAGCTTAAAACTGAAGGATAAATCGATGTTTGGGATATTATTGTAAATTTTAAAGAGTGTTTTTGAAAAAGAAAAAAATATTAATATACGGTTTAAGATGGCAACTAGAATCTTACTATAACTATAGGTAGACTTTTGATGAAAACTGAAAAGATCGTGATCTACAAGCAAGAATTTCAGTGTTGATGATTTTGATAGGCAGGCTATTGAAAAAGGTTAATCAATTGAATCAATCAATGTAGTTGGAATTGAAGAATCTTACGTATTGTGGAAATGGTTCGGTTGAGGTCATCATTATTATTCTTTGACCTCCGTAGAAATAGACAATCAAATTTCCATAATTCTTGCTGAGGAAAAAGTGATTCAGAATCTGATGAGATGGTAACTAAAGTTAAGTAAAGCCTGATTTTGCTCTCATTAATAAACCATACTCCGTGATAGTTATATCAAACTTGGTTTGGTATATGTGTTTTTGCGGCAAGCAAGAGGTTTTTAAACCAAGTCTTATTATTATTAAGCAAAGTTGGCCATACCGATCACTTTGGGCGCCCGTATCAGGAAAATAGATTATAATATGTATCCTTGTAATCGATACTTGGCATGTTGGAAAATAAAAGAACGTTTCTTACAAATGATTACATCATCATCATCATAAATACTGTCCTTATGAAATTCTATACAACTTAAACTTTTGCATATTAGAGACTTCTCCAGGATAATCATACAACTTTTTTATGTAGTAATTATTAATATATTATTGAAGCATATTAATCGAAGTAGGTTGTGTGAATGACTAGTACTAGTCTTCATTAGACTTTTATCATGGAAATAAAAATTATATACGTGTATAAGTACATAAATAAGTACATGTCAGAAATTTTCCATTAAAAGAACATTTCGTTATCCGCAGCTTCGTTCCCTACACTGTTAAAAAAGTTTCCGTAAATTTACGGAAATTTCTGGCAGCAGTATTTCCAGTCATTTTTAGGGTAAATTTACAGAAATTTCTGTCAATTAACGGAAATTTGACAGTAATTTTACAGAAATTTGTCTCATACTATGGAAAAAAATGTGTATTTTAACAGAATTTTTCAGTAAGTTGAAATTACGGAACCAAAAAAAAAAATCCGGAAATATTGCTGCCAGAAATTTTTGAAATATTTCCGTAAATTAACATTTTTTATGTTTTTTTTTGTTTTTTATTTTTATTGTTTTTGTAAAACAGATTTTCCGTAAATTTACGGAAAATCTGTTTTCTTAATTTACGGAAATTTTTAACAGTGTATTTACATCAAACAAACCTTATAAAACGTACATTCATATTAGATTGTCTCTGTAAGAAATTTGATATTTTGAATTGTAAGTCTGTAAACGGACAGAAATTACTACGCATGATAGTTTGCATATAAACATTTGCTTGCAACACCAAAAGTACGATCCAAATCAACTGAAATTTTGGAAATATACTTTTCTTTAGGATATTTAATGAACCATAAACCAACAGAAGTTAATAGAATCACGAATGTAACTTTAAATCAAGCTGTTTCAAAATGAGTAGTTAAGTGACTTTAAAGGTGCATTTCGTGATTCTTACCCCTTCTGATTTGTTTATATTTCGCTAGATATCCTTGAGAAAAGCTTATTCCCAAAATTTCAGTTGATTCTGATCTTGCGTTTTGGTGTTATGAGCAAATGTTCGTATCACAATCTCCCATAGACCACTGTACAGTAATTTCTGTCCGTTTGTCCGTTTACGGACAGAAAAAACAAAATTGCGAATTTCTTGCAGAGGCGACCGAATTTGCACGTCAGATTGGGCACATATACTATACTTAGCCCGACGGTTCAGATGATATAAAAATCTCATTTTTTTTAGGTAAGTAGGGGGACGAGGCTGTGGATCACGAAATGCCCCTTTAAGATAATGTCAATCAAACCACCAGCAACAAGCTTTGATTATGGACCTGATTTTCCCCCAATCTCATTGTAATCTCATCATGCTAAATTAAATAGCTTTCTAATATTTACAATCCATGTAATCTTGATTCAATGTGAAATATCATTAATACAGTCCGTTACAGATATATATCTGATATCAAAACACATAAATATATACATATAATGTATACTCCTGTGCCAAAACAAAATCCCTCCACTATTGTCCCTTTATAGGCTTGATAAGGAATATTTCCATTGAATAATGATGTGCTTCAATGATTATGAATCTTCACAAAACACATACACCTGTCATCCTTTGAATTCCTTGGCAGATGCAAAAGAAAAGGAGAGTATCTTACATAAAAGCCGGGTAGTTCTCATTCACTTCAGTAAATATAGAAATCAACATCGGGAAAACGATCTACTACAATAAGTAGAACATTTTACATTGACAGACCTACTATTTGAACCACTGGATAAATTTGGTTTGCACGGGAGTATATGAACCACATGGTGGCTACTACTTGAAAAGCAACGTGCTTCTTATTTTGATATGTTAATTCAACCTGCGACGAATATGCTCGTATGAACGCTACTAACTAAATACTACTTGATATTGACTCCATGATTTACTGCATATGGTATTCGTCACAGTATTAAGTTAACTTTAATTGTTTTAATCATTTATATTTATATACAATATACAAGTAAAACAACAAATATGTAATATATCCCTATTCTAGACTGTTATTCTAACCTAACACTACATCCTAACTTTAATCTTAAACCCTATCCCTAAATGTTAACCCTAGAATGGTTTGTCAAGCTTTCGTGAAGGTATGACTTCTTGCTGCTTCTTAAACTGCACAACTTTTTTGGAAATATTTTAAATCTAATTTAAGATTAAAACTGCTGCGGTTTGAGGAAGTACAATGCGTAAAATAAACGATTACGATTGTCTAGCATGGCAGTGCAGTACTTTGACATAAACACACACAATATCAAAATTCAGGACACCATATATCTCTTGAACAAATAATAGCGGAAATAAACATTTAAATGTTCTGGTGATCCTTTCTCTCCACATAAGCTATAACAGAATTTCTGATCATTAATTTCTTTACAAATTTGATAAGAAAAAAGTTTTTAATGTAAATGTCATGGTGAATCTGTTCCCTTGACGTCTATAAGCTCCAGCTGACGTATCATTTTTCTTTCTCTCTTCAGCTGCAACTCAGAATTTCTGATTAAATCAAATGCCTAAAAATTATAGTCCTGGAGCTCTGTGCTGGATTGGACGAGTAGGAACGCATTGACAACCAACAGGCCAATCACGCAACGTGTCCAGTTCGTATTCTTCTAGACCTTCAATGCAAGAAGCGTCCTGACGACGCACTAAGACTTTCAAGTCTATGAGGATTGGTCGACAAAAGCTGGCAATATGAGTTTGTGTTGGATTGTTTTGGTTTAAGCATTCGTCACAAAGGCAGCGAGCTCTTTGAATGTTTCGTGGGATTCTGTTGACATCGTGATCATCTACCCATTCGAATGAACACAAACCCCTGTGGTCGTATCTGTCGTTACTTGTTGATACGTTTGGCTGACAGCCGTGTTCATGATCATCACCTCCATTTTGGAGATTGTATTGGACTGAAGAAACCTCTCGGTTCTCCTGAAGTGCCAGTATTAAAAATGAATTGGTTCTACTTTGACTCATTTCAACGTCGTTTCTCTGCAGCAAGGCGTTCACTTGTGAAGAAGGGTTACAAGGATCATTTTGACCGGCTTCATCGTCCGCAGTTGGCAGCTCTCCATTGCTACTGCGTTTCCTGTTCCAAGGTGTACTCAGACAACGGTCTGCCAAAAGCAATGCCAAGATAAGAGCTAGAAGTTTGTGCATTTTTACGAGTTGTCTGGATCGATAACAGTCTCAAAATTCAAGAAACGACAACGATTTTGTTGGAAGCTTACTAACAGTTTTTGTCAAGTGTGGGCTCTTAAATACGTTGTTGACCTTCATTGTTTAACTCCAAACTTAGAAACAGTGCGTCATGCTCACTCGACAACGACTTCATCCACATTGCTGCTGTAATGCGCATGTCTATTTTTCCCGGATTTTGCGTATTTGTAAAGACAATTATGAACATTTGGTCAAATTAGGAAAATATTGGGCTTTTGAAGGGTAAAAAGTTCCAAAAATGTCTAGTCAGTTCAAGATTGCAACACAAACCTCCATTTTTTTGGCAATTGCTTAAAGGTTATTGTCGTATTCTTGAAACTATATGCTTTTAAGATAACTTTCTTAAATAGAAACTATGCGTCTAAAACGTTAAAGGGGATGGTCCGATTTAAGTATATAAAGTTTTCATTTTGATAGAAGGGCCATACCCCAAAACCCAATCTCTAAAGTTTCGCGCTGATATTTCAATCCGTTTTGATGTGAGAGCTAAAACGCGATTTTGTAAGCCCTATAGAGTACTGTGTAAAACTAATATTGGACGACCAAAATGGGGCAAAATTTCGCTCAAATCTTCCAAACCAATTTCCTTTAGCCCTAAGATTTCACAAGGTAAATGAGAAACATAGTAACTTTCATCAGATACCAAATTTTGACTACTTTCAGTAAAATATAGGGTTCTGGGGACGAGGCTATTAGCGATTGGACCATGGCCCTTTAAATAAAAGTTCAACACACCTCTTTTCAAAAGGAAAGTTTTATTATCCCGTTAACATGCAATTATCTTTATTCTATTTTTTATGTTCAAATGGTATAGCCATAATGAATAAAGGTACATAATCGTTTCTTGGAATCAAGCAGATTTTGACAATGTCGTTATCATAGTTATATTATATGGATTTCTTTACTGATTGTGTAAACGTTCGTTTTCGTTCCCCTAATATATTTTTGCCAATATAGCATTTTGAAATAGACAGCGTGCCAATGACTGCATGACTGGTAAGCACACTTCTCCCAAACTTGCCTCGTGATCAGAGCCTCATCACCTTTACCTCTTATTGGCTAAATGAATCTAGGAATTAATTTCCCACTCCTGATGCTCTGCAAAATGCGAACATTGATCTCAAAATTATTTTTCATTAAAACGGCAATTTTCTACAAATAACCCACGTGATTTTTGTTCTTAACAAATTGTACGTATGAAAATTTGAAAATTTGGATAATAATAATAATAATAATGCAATAAAAACTACTGAGCGGTGATTTGTGACCTATGACCAGAACGCCCCCTCCTGTTTATGTTTTTTACCAAGGAAGAAATCTTTCAAATGGGGATGTTTGCAATGGAAAGCTTTTGCACAGTGCACAAATCAGGGCTTGTTAAGGACACCATGTCGAATCTCTCTTTGAACCTTAAACAATCAACACTTTTGTAGAAATTTCAGTGATTTACTATGTCCGTTGTTTGCCTACTCAATGGTGTGTATAGCGTATTGAAATCATCGAACATAACCCACCCAAAGCTGTGGCGTAGCTTCATATGGCATAGGTGCATGCTCCCAACCAAACTAAATTTTAAAAAACAAATCCACTAAATATCTGCTTCAAGTGCAGGCGATGCCCAAACCGCTTCAATCGATGAACTCACAAGATGGTGTTTCTCAATTGGGTTGTCTCTGGTTGCCCTTAGGGGATCACCAACATAACACCTCTTTGCATACCTTTTATTAGTAACATTCACACTGACTCCACACTAAGTCAATGCCCCAAAACAATCAAAATGTAATAAGGTTCCACATGTAATAATTGCTGCCTTCTTATGTAAAATATGCTCTTCGTGAGAGGTCAAATGCACTCCTAAATGAAACTCAGTACTGTACTTTCTAAACTGACCAATCCAGCTTTGAATATTTCATCTTTGAGTCTATTTAACGCCTGGATGCACCACCTTCTCACAGCTCTTCTTAAATATAACAAACCTCTAAATACCAATTAAAAAACTTCTATAATCTCCTTTAAAAAAATTATGTACCTTTAACGCCTTTTCGTACAATTCTCTGTTACACATGTATATATCCACGTTACTCCATTGTGGGGCGGGGGCACCTCTTTCAAAAAAGGTGCATTTCATGCTCGTGTACAAAAACGTGTAATTAAGGTCGTTTTTTAAGATCCGGCTATATAGCGCGTACATTCCCGGGATATAAAATCACCGAAAATCAAAAATAAGGGCATGTCTTCTACCTCGCAAATTACGTGTTTAGTGTGTGAAATCACAGTTTCCAACCTCTTTTCACATCAAAGGAAGGGCTGGCAAAAAATAGTCCATTTTTCTTCCCGATTTTCCCCTGATTTTACATGGCAGTTTTCCAAGGGCCTTTTCTGAATTCTAGGAATCTCCATCATTAGCTATCATTGTGTAACGGCAACGCTTCTCAATAATGTCGTCATTCATATCGTCTCATACACATAGCGCCTTAAGGCACTCGAATTTCCCGAGGACGGCTCGCCCATCAATTTTTCAAACAAATCGTGTTTTTTTGCATTTACATAATGCTTGTCCATATAATAATTACCGTGTGAAATAACTAAGCTCAAATCGAAGTCCCTGATATAGAAAATCACAACTTCGTTAAAAAATTCCGGATCCGGAAATCTTGTTATACACGGTATCCTATTGGAGTGTTACAAATGTGCACTCTGCAATGAAAACGAAAAATCCGATTCATCTCTAACTTTTGGCAATACATTTTAGTGACTATCTTTAGTTCAGTTTGACTATGTTTTCATTACTACACCAAAAATATATAAAATATTCGATATCCTGAGTCCGCCTTTAATTCATAGGGTACTCAAAACATATCAACGTACTTGTTTAGGGTGTTTTAAACCAGTCAAACTACTCGTTTGAGTACATTCTTGGAGATCATACATGAGTATGGAATCCACCTTCAAATACAAGTGCTTTCCCCCTTGACATATGATGATCGCCTTCTGTGTGAACGCGTTCTTTTGTTGCGCTCATATTATTATAAGAAGCTTCTGAAATATGTTTAAGATTGAAATACGTATAGTTAAGAAAACGATCTGGCAGTTTGAACTTAATCCTCAGAATTAGCGAATTCCAGTAACTGCTGATGTAATATCTTAATGATCTTCCACTTGAGGTAAACAAAGCTGTTGTAATTGAAAAAAGGTACTGCACCTAAGATTTTCTACGATAGCCACACGGCTCTGCACCATGTATTGTAAACAAAACCACACTGTTAAAAATAACCCTGTAAAAAACAGGGATTTGACTGGCAGCTGGGTCTCACAACGTGCAGAACGTAAAATAACTGGAGCCGTAAAAATACGAAACCATTGCAGGGAACGTAAAATAACGGCGTAAAATCTCAGCTTCAACGTTATTGTTGGTTTGACTTTTTTAAACAATATTAAGGATTAAAACGTTATTACAATCCTCTGACCAAATTTTCACGTTGTAGCTATGGCATCATACAAACGTTGTATTTACGTTACCACGTGGTTGTAAAAAATTATATTTTGAGAAAAAAGCAATAAACAAAGGGGGGGAAACGTTGGAAGAAATAAAAATTAAAACAGTTTATACACTTTGTTTTATATGCATGGTAATGTACACATTCTAATGTCACCAATTACTTAATCATCATATGAGGAAACTTAATACATGTACCAGATTCGAACCAGGGGCTTAAGATTACAAGTCCGAAACCTTATCCACTACACTACATGACTTTACTGATAGCAGATGCTAAAATTAAATATATATATATATGTGTGTGTACTACCTTTTTCAAATTAAGCTAAATATAATACAAAAAGGAGGAATTGAGTTCTACAAGAGGATTTTTAAACTATTTTTAAAAATGATAGTGAAAATAAGATTTTGCATTTTTTTAATGACGTTACTTACGACGTTATTTAATACATTTTATAGGTAAAACGATGTTCATAGTTCATATTCTAGCATTAAAAACAAGTAAGTTACAAAAGAACGTAATATTACGTAAAATATAAAATTTGCGTAGTATTATTTTTTAGCCACTGTTTATTTACATTTTTCTGCTTCCAAATTGTAATTTTATGTTAGGTATAGGTAATAAAGCGTGAAGATTATTGAATAATTGGAGTTTACCGTAATTTAAAAAGTAAAGTCTAGTAAAATTAGGAACATTTTTAACAGTGCAGGTGAGCTCGCATGCAAGCATATTTTAAGTTTCAGCAGTATTCGATGCATTGCCTCGGCCACAATGTCAGCTGTCTTCTCATACCTAGACACAATAGGATCAAGCAGAAAAGGGACTTAAAGACATTATCAGTGGCCCAAAAAAGTCAAAATAATTATTATTTGGAATTTGAAAGTGAAAGATATATCTGTAAAATTCTCAAAATTTATTTTTTCGAACAGAAAAAATGAGATAGAAAAGGAAGAAAACAGTAATTTTAATTTTATGAATTCCCATTCAATTACGTCGTTATAGTCTTTTATTACATGTAGGGTATGTTAGGATACCTATACTTGTTATAGACATGCACAAATCTGATTTTTGATGGTATTTTCGATTGTTTGATTGAGCAAATCACTGATAGTGCCTTTAAAGGACCTAGGGTGTTAAGCTTCAACCCAAAACCTTTTTTTAATCTTATAATTTCTTATTTTATGATTAAGTATTTGAAATCACATTTGGTGCAAAAGTGTTTGCGGTTTCTAAGGCTCAAAAACTTATTGAATTTAATTATTGTTGGGCTTATGATCTTTTTAAGCAAATGTAAAAACATTTTTTTTTCGCATTTGACGCGTTCCTTCATTCGGATCAGCGCTCACGATAATTAAACAAGATTTGTACGTTTATTTTCTAAAGCCACTGTCGGTAAGTAAAATAAAATAAAAATCAGTTAAAGTGCAAGATAAACAAAATTATGTACCTTTTCAAATGCAAAGTGCTAAGAAGGAAGGAAACGGGAGTACAAAATGTGAATCCCAATTTATTGCGTGGATAGCTTAAAATTTCTGTTTATGCCAATTTCGGCTAAATGTCAAATGTTACCGGCGCTTTCGATTTCACCTTTTTCGAATGCGAAACTTATACCCTCTTTAAGTATGTAATGATTGTACCTTTATTTGACAACCTGTGTCGACCCAGTTTATTTCATTGTAGCTCAGTCCTATAGCTAGGGGATAAGCAAAATGCTAGCACCAAAATATATTATTAATTTCCAATATTGAATATTGAATTGGGTATAATTTTAACAGGGCAGAATACGATTTTCTCACCAGTCAGATTCAGACTTAAAGGGATTTTTTTTTTTTTTTTTTTTATTTTTAACAGTGCAGGTGAGCTCGCATGCAAGCATATTTTAAGTTTCAGCAGTATTCGATGCATTGCCTCGGCCACAATGTCAGCTGTCTTCTCATACCTAGACACAATAGGATCAAGCAGAAAAAGGACTTAAAGACATTATCAGTGGCCCAAAAAAGTCAAAATAATTATTATTTGGAATTTGAAAGTGAAAGATATATCTGTAAAATTCTCAAAATTTATTTTTTCGAACAGAAAAAATGAGATAGAAAAGGAAGAAAACAGTAATTTTAATTTTATGAATTCCCATTCAATTACGTCGTTATAGTCTTTTATCACATGTAGGTATGTTAGGATACCTATACTTGTTATAGACATGCACAAATCTGATTTTTGATGGTATTTTCGATTGTTTGTTTGATGAGCGCAAATCCCCCCCACTGATAGTGCCTTTAAGGACCTAGGGTTGTTAAGCTTCACCCCAAAAACCTTGTTTTATCTAAATTTCTTTTTTCTGATTAAGTTATTTGAAATCACATTGGTGCCAAAGTGTTTGCGGTTTTTTTTTCTAAGGCTCAAAAACTTATTGAATTTAATTATTGTGGGCTTTGAATCTTTTGAAAGCAAAAATGTAAAAACATTTTTTTTTCGCATTTGGACGCGTCGTCATTCGGATCAGCGCTCACGATAATTAAACAAGATTTGTACGTTTATTTTCTAAAGCCACTGTCGGTAAGTAAAATAAAATAAAAATCAGTTAAAGTGCAAGATAAACAAAATTATGTACCTTTTCAAATGAAAAGTGCTAAGAAGGAAGGAAATAGGAGTACAAAATGTGAATCCCAATTTATTGCGTGGATAACTTAAAATTTCTGTTTATGCCAATTTCGGCTAAATGTCAAATGTTACCGGCGCTTTCGAGTTCACCTTTTTCGAATGCGAAACTTTACCCTCCTTAAGTATGTAATGATTGTACCTTTATTTGACAACCTGTGTCGACTCAGTTTATTTCATTGTAGCTCAGTCCTATAGCTAGTAGCTAGGGGATAAGCAAAATGCTAGCACCAAAATATATTATTAATTTCCAATATTGAATTGGGTATAATTTTAACAGGGCAGAATACGATTTTCTCACCAGTCAGATTCACACTTAAAGGGACATAATGGCATGAAAAACAAATTGACATAATGAAAAGGACCCTTACTGAAATCACTTCCACGAGTTTGAAAACAATTTGGATGTTTACATTCTGTAAAAACAGTAAAAACAGGAAGAGTTCGGGGGGGGGGAGGTGGGAGTTTGTGGCAATTTCTGGAACAAGGATGCTGACATTAGTGCCAGCATTTACCAAACTTGAAAAGCATGTTGTCATCAGCTCACAGACCATTGCTATTGTATATGTGCTAATCCCGGCTAATCTATCTTTCACTTGCCAGATCAATATCTTACTACAAGCATAAAGTACAATGCCTGAATCCCGGTCTGAATGCTTTTGAATTGTGCCGCAAAACAACACTGTAAATTCTGTCAGGGATGTGACCACCTTGCTTTTCTGTTCCAGAAATTGCCACAATCTGCCACCTCCCCCTGGAACTCTTCCTTTTTTACTGTTTTTACAGAATGTAAACATCCAAATTGTTTTCAAACTCGTGGAAGTGATTTCAGTAAGGGTCCTTTTCATTATGTCAATTTTTTTCATGCCATTATGTCCCTTTAACTTGTATTGCTGTGTCTTACATCAGCCATGATTTTGTGCCGCGCAATACCTCGTTGCATCATTCCATTTTAATTTTGTCACAAATTGTATTCGTCTTTTCGTAGCTTGGTCTACTTTATTCAAAGCGCTTAAAAACAGTGACGTAGTTGGGGCATGCAGGGGGCACATGCCTCTTGAGCCACCTCAGGGGGACGCTGAAATGACGTTGGGGAAAAATAAAATTGACACCAAGAAAAAAAGGTGAAATATAAGTGGCCTTCTTGTCTGCAAAATTATGAAGTTTTTCTGCCAATTTATTGATATAAAACTAGCACTAGCACTGTATGCTTCACGTATGTTACTTTGAGTGCCCCTTGTGTGATTTTGTTTGTTTTTATATTTGAGTTTGTTCTTCTTAAAGTAGTTTTCCAAACTTCATGAAAAATTATCAGGAAGACGCAGGTTATGCTTTAGTTTGTCAAAATAATTTCATATTTTAAACTATAATTCTACATTTTCCAGACTGAAAACTACTGGTGCCATATTTTAACTTTCTTTTAAGGGGTTTCTATCAAATTCAGATACATTTTTTGTTCTCAGAGCATGGCCATGGTCATAAAAAGGTGTATATTGATTCAAATAAATAGAAGTATCATTTATCCATTATTACAGTACTTATATCTTATATAATATATATGGGTATTCGTAAAAAATCGAAACGTAATTGAAAAAAAATCGTGTATAGTATGTTTTAAGTGTTTCAAAGTGTATCATAATTCAATAATAGACTTCCTTCAAATAATTTAAAAAAAATAAATGAAGGTACTGAGCTTTTTCTCTGCGATGAGTGTTATAATTATTACGCGTATTGTCCAGTACAAACCTATTTTGATTTGTGACAAACCTATTTTGACCTGGTGTTTCCCTATCTTACCCATTTTCTATTGACAATCGATAAGGCGTAAAAACAGTAGTCTTGGGCTTAACCGACAGACCGTGCAAATAAAGTAGCTAAGTCATGACATTTTTGTGCATGTTAGCCGGAAACTATCCAATATCAGTAAATTTGATACACTTGCACAATTTTGAAAATATGAGCACCAAAAACCCAAGCCAACAATAATTATTTAAGTCTAATCACTTATTGCTTGAGAATTTTAGTCAAAATTTCAAATGCGGACCTGCCCTAGACTAAACCAAAACATTGCATTGCATTCAGTTTTGTATCATCCCTCGACAACTTTGCAATTAGTGAATATGTATCATATATAACAAATAACGTGTACTCTTTACCAATCAGTAATTTGAGAAAAAATAATGAAAGATAAAATAGGTCCTTAAGGCTTCCAGGACTACATAATAGAAAACTGAAAATCATATTTATTCTATTAATAACGTTTTTTTTTTCTTCAGAAAAGCGGTTTATCCCATGTAGAAAAGAGAAAAATTGATTTAATTTCAAGAATTGCGAATTGATGAAAAAATCTACGTTGAAATAGGCATATCATAATAATAATAATAATAATACACGGCATTTATAATGCGCCTTTGCCAAAGGATACACAGCGCAACACATGAATCATGGCAAAAACAAACAAAAACAATCAAAGAGAAATGAAATCAGTTGTGATTTGAAGATGTTGACTGTAGTTGCACAGCGGCTACTGACTGGGATCATGTTCCATTGCTCCCAGCAGCCACTGAAAAAGCCCTATCCCCGGCACACTTGTGTGTCTATGGAACCATGACGTTAAAGGTCCCGGGAAATGAGATGATAAACCTACACCAAATCTTACGGGACATTCCATTCCAATAAACAGGGCCAAAAAAAAGAATACACTACCAGTGACATTATTAGTCAAACTATTGATTTTCAGTCAGTGTCATGAATAGATTCACACCAGTCACCTGGAATTTTCTATTACTCTCTGAAAAATCAATAGTTTCACTAATGATGTCATCACCAACCCAAATATTGAATGCTTTCTTGTCCCTCCTTGTAGACTTGACACAAACCACATCATTTCTATTTGCATTTTCCTTGGACCCAATTAAAGACCCGCGATCTGATACAATTGGTCTAATTAAATCTAAATTGTCTCTCCTTCCCCCTACACACTTTCCCCTTTCTCTTTCTCTCCTTCTTTCTCTCCTCTCCCCCTCTCTCTCTCTTCTTCTACAGCAACAAGGCCCCTCATCCTCTCACTGTCACTCTCTTGTTTTCTCCAACAATAGTCAGGAGGAATCGTAGGCACAGGGTGGAAATGGATCAAACAAGACTGTATCTATTTATTGATTTTGTCATGATGACCTAACTAATAATTTCTGAAGGGTGTGCAAAATTTTCGTTTCAGTGCTATTTTGTAGAAATCCATATTTCCCTATCACTCTCAAATTCATTTCAAATGCCATAATTTTATGCAAGCAAGAGTCCATGTTTTAAGCACGAGGAATCTTTTGGACCGGATATTGACTTTGAGTTTGAATCAGGCAAACATTACCATCGAAATCCGAATATGGGCCACCCTAAAACCCAATTTGCCCTGAAATCATTCAAGTGACCATAACTCATCTAATATTTTGATAGAGGCATACTTCTGCGCTCTATACCCATAGGAACTCATATCCGACATTTCAAGTGTGTTAACAAGCTTACCAACAGATGGAAGCCAATATGGCGGCCTTTTAAGATCTATCAAACCTACATTGGCATATAGGTCTATCTACTGGGCGTCATTTTGGAATTGTCGTATGTGTCAAAACAAATATACCATATACGAGTATTAATGCTCAAAGACACATCTCATACTTTATTTAAAAAACTTTATACTCATTTTGGGTGTTTTAACTAAATAAAATACAGATCTACTCGTAATTTTATTAGTTTTAAGAAGGTAAAAAATGCAGTCCATCATTGCCCCCTTTAACATTTTTTGCCCTTTAAAAAAACAGAAATTCCAGATAAGAATGTCAAATGGGCAATACTTATCCCATACCTTATTTACAACCTTTATAATAATATTAGTTGATTAACTACGGTAGAAATACAAATATATGATGTTTTACTTTTTTTATTTTAAAGGCGGCTGATTGGCCTTCTATCGTGAATTTTGAAAATGTGCCATTACAGAGAAATGTCCAAATAAGGGTTCTAGTGATCAAATAACTGATATCTCTCCTAAGTGTAAAGCTAGAGCACATGCATATAGACACTGGAATTCAAGCCTCTAAACTGCAAAAATCTGTCAGAACACTTGACAGTTCCTTACTGCGTTGGAAAGCATTCTAGAGGTGTTAAAGTAACAACTTGCAGAGTATGATCAATTGCAAAAGATTTTGAACCCCGTATAACATATTTTAGGTGTTTTCAGCATGGTATTCAAGAGCGTAAAGGGGTAGAATGGAGGTGTTAGAATCATTTAAAAGATTCGAGAGCATATTTGACTTTGAGGCAGCCATATTGGATTTTTGTGGCAATGTAATGAAAAATTACATTACCAACACTTTATCGTGCTTAAAACCCCGGAGTACCCCGAGAAATATGTTGTCTCTATCCGAACACTTAAGGGATTATTATTGATTTTTGGATTTTTGAAAAATGGCACTGTACCAAATTTTGCACACCCTCCAAATTATTGTCTTAGGAGGTCCATGGACTCAAATCTATCAAAGAAAATCTGGTACTCCATTTCCACTCCTTCAGGCTGTGTGCCTAAACCTTCTACCTTACTACAGGACGTTACTCAGAATAAAAAGCTTATTTGCACATATTGTACAGCACAGGGATTCCATTTTGGTAAAATGACAATAACGCTTTGTATTGGCAGAATAAGGTTCCCGGTTGATATTTAACTTTTGAGAAAGAAACCAAAAGAAAATTACATCAATTATCACATTTAATTATATTAACCTACATTGTAGTCACAATGATTTTGGAGCCAAGTTCGCCATATTTTTGTGGCAAAGAGAGTATTTGTGGCAAATCGAGTATTACTTTGTTCTTCCACATGGACTTTTGAATTTTTTTCAAATTATTAACAGTCCGGGCCGACTGCCGGAACCGGCAACTGTGCCCTAGCCGCAGTATAGTGCCATGTTACGGCAACATTAAAAACAAGCCATCCCTGCAGAATTCGGAAACCTTGAACGATTTTATTTGATGGGGACGTTATATTTTACAAAAGGAGGGTCCAATATTTTACCTATGATAAAGTATGTTATGTTGCTAAATTCTCACCCAGGCTTAAAAATTTCAACACTTGGGTTGGGTTAAAATTTGAAAAATTCAAATTTCTCACTTTTTCGTTTTTATTGAACATTTTAGTTTTAAATCGTTTTTATATCACCAAAATATTTATATTTTATCATATTTAAAATTATTCGACGAAATACTTTGTTGCACTCACTTTCTATACTCTAAAATTGCATATTAGATTAACTTACCACCTTTAAATTTACAGCGCTGGCAATGCATTGTGGGGAAACAACAGTGCCGTACCCGGCAACACATTGCAGGTTACGGCAACATTGCCGGATCCGGCAGTCGGCACGCGAAATGTAACCATGGTAAAGAGTTTTGACATTTGTTGAAGTGTGTTCATGTTCCAGTTTGGTTGGCTGTTGGTGTCAGTAACTTCAAGTGAGTCCCTAGCACCATGAATAGATTTTCCCCCAGGACCTTGCGACCTGAAGTTTTATGCTCCTGGTAGACTCCTGGTTCACTGAAAGCCACAATTGTCATCAGAGATGGCCGAAAGAAGGCAGTGGGCCAATGAGAGTTCTAGGACACAGAAGGAATTCATCCTGGAAGGAGCGCACGTTGAAAGCAGAGCTAGACACTAACGTACCTACGCTTAAAATAGCTCCTCAAACTAAATAACATAAAGAAATACAAATTCGTGAGTATTTCACTTAGCCATTGCTTTTATTTCAAGAAATTTCACGATGATAACCCGTATATAAAGAAACTATGGCAAGCAAAATGCGACAATTAAACACCTGTATATTTATGTGCCACATTAATTTATTAAACTGTTATGTGTTATACTATTGAGGGGAAAATATTAACAATGCAAGCAGTCACGTCAATATACGATTTCAATATTTTTTAACCATGGCAAAAAGGTTGGAATTAGTTTTTAGGAGTCGTTTCTTGCTAGCACTTTTCCAAATTGTTAATGTTTTTTGTTACAAATATTTATGTAACACCAAAATTTGTACTATGAGCCTATAAGAAATCGCATTTGCACTTGGTTTTGATAATTGCTACATATTTTTAATATTTTTTTACAAATATTCGTGCCCAGAATATCTGACTCACCTGTACGATGAGGGTCTAAGTATCTGTATTGATATATACACCACGCTCATTCGCATTTATTATCTTGTAGCCTGGACTACTGTATGTGTGAATACTGAAGTCAAATGCGCTCCATATATGGGGCAGACCATTTCAAAAGAAAGAATGTCCTGTTGCATTTCAAAAAACTTTCCCTTTTATTCGGTTGTATTCAGAGGTGCAAAGACGTCAAACCTAAGCATTCCCATGCAAGGGACGTTAGTCATATATTACTACGGCAATACTTTAACAGAGTTTCACGCTGTGTCCTGTTTCTAGTTTTAAAAGCATTAGAATAAAACATGATCAGGAGAAAACAATATTCGGCAAACATAATGAGCGTCTGGAGGTGTATTGAGCTTCCTAGGTTTTTTACGTATTCAAGCCACGTCAGTTCCCTATACCTCCATTTCATCTCAAGGTCAAAATTTTGTAGCCTATCGCTGGGGGTCTGCTCCTTGTTTCGAAGGAGCAGTAGTCCGAATTGATCCTACGTTATTTGTCCGAACGTCATTACTACTCCGAATTGACATAATGTTCATTGGTTCGAAGGGTCATTACTCCGTAAAATAATGTAGCATAATGGCATTATTTTCGAAGGGTTGTTAGTGCTAGGTTCGTCAGTCCGAATTGGTCCTACTCATTGGTCCGAATTGAGTATAAGTTCATCAATATTGAGCATAGGGTTTCTTGGGTCCGAACTCATATGGTCCGAATTGAGTAATAAGGTGCATATATATATAAAAAGAAGACAATACTCTCCAATCAAGGTTCGTTCGTTTCGTCGTTAGCACAGTATTAAGGAAGAAAGAAACATTGCTCAAATATAATTAGTTTCAATTTTTCATCACTGTGCCTTTCTCAAATAAAATGGGACAGGTGTACAAATATGACTACTCGTGAGGGAAAGAAAGGAGGTTCCAAAATAACGATAGACCGGCAGGCACAGAAAGGTTTGATCAAACGAACAACGAGATATCAATATTGAATACGGGAACAAATTCGGAGAAGAAAAAAATAAACTTTGCAATATGGAAGTCTCCCGAAGACCCGCTGCTGCGTGATGTGGCCCAGGAGAGGGGGGGTAAAGTACTATGGGGTCAAATTGTTTGATGCTCTAAATCTAATGTAATATAGCTCACAATTATCCTTACGGCGACCCCAGGAGTAAAAAGTCAATGGGGGTCACATGCCGTGTGGCATTCCTTTACAAGATTTCATGTGGGAAAATATGCAAAATCAAAAGGATTGCTCTACTACCCAGCGGTGACGGAGACCATGGGCCCCCAGTCTCCAGTCACCGACCACCCTGGGGGCCGGATATTTTGCACCATTTAACGGAATATAGAGAAGTCAATATTTGTGTTGATAAAACATGATAAAAATAGGTTGTCATTTGAAAAAACAATGAAACTCGTCGGAGATCAGCTGCACCGCCCAACTCATAGCCTTAGGCCCTATTAGTCATGGTTCAAACCAATCGCCGGGATCTCTCCACAAACTTTCTCGAACTCTGCTTAGACATTTGATTTGTTTCACGGTATTAGCACTATCAACGGCGCCATCGCGATTTATACATTTTTAGTCAAAAACGGTTCATTGCATTTGGTCTAATCCCAGTTGGTCTAAGAGCCCATTTGGTTCTAACTTTCAATGGTCTAAACCTGATTGTCTAATACCAATTTGTTAATAACCATGCACTTAGTCTAACATCCAATTTATTAAAACAACCCAAAATGTCCAATGGCCATTCAATATATTTGGTCTTAATACCCAGTTGGACCAGATTGACAATTAGCCCAAATGGATATTATACTCGATTCGCGCTGATATAGGAGTTGGGAAAAGGTTTGGGTCATTCCATTCGTTGAAATAGGGAAGAAGCATTTTAATGTATCCAAGAAGTCGCTTCGCGGCCTAAAAATAGAAAGTGACTTGAAAAAAAAATAATGGTTTATGATATTTTGCGCAAATATGATTTTTCACGTCTTTTTATGGAGATTGCACTTTGTACAGTTTTAATACAACCGATTTATAAATCCTGGGGACTAATAAATCATTCACATCTCTTCACTGTAAAAAAGCGGTATTTAGGGAGTTTACAATATTCGTCACCCTTTTCACTGTATCCCTGTGTAGCTATATTGAAAGAAATTGTAGGCCTACTGAGCACCTATGATTAACAACATTGATCCTAAATGCACTGACAAAGTAAGTCGCCGAATTATTTAAACTAAGAAGTTTAATTTAGGCGGACTTTAAAATACAAATGTGTTTATTTTGATGTGTTTAAGCCCAGGGTTTTCATTTCCAAATATTTATCGCAACGTGCGTGTGATTTTTGAAACTATTAAGACTGACGTTGGACCATCTATGAGCGGGTATTGACGATTGTATTAGTCTTTTAGTAGTGGGTAACATATGAAAGTAATGATAAGGCCCAAATATCACCTGTGTGGACAGCGCAAATAACCATTGTTACTATACTTAGGAATCAATAGCGCAAGCCTTATACAGGTAGTATTTCACATCTTAATGTACGTTATCTTGTACCAGTGACCTCTATGTTTTGCCCCACAAGCACTCGTATGACCTTAGAACACACAGTATTAAGAAACGCACGGACTAGGGGTGCTGTAAAGTTTAATTGCTTGCTGTGCGTCCCTCAAAAACAGCTCTCACCGTAAAAAAGTACAGGTTGACCCTATATCAGGCGCGAATCGGGTATAGACCACATGGATATTAGACCATTATGAGCAGAGACCAAATGGATATAGACAACAGGAATATTAGACAGATGGGTATTAAGACCAATTGCATTCGACCAAATCGGTTAAGACGATATGGATATTTTAGACGATTATATGAGATTTAGACCAGATGAATATGAGACTACATGGCTAGTAGACTAAATGGTTATTAGCCTAAAGCGTTATTAAACTAAATGGTATTAGCCAACTGGAGGTACACAAAATGGCCATTAGACAAATTGAATTAGACCAATGGGCAGTCACCAAAAAAGCAAGACAGAAATTGCCCAGCGGTGAAATGTACACGCAAATATTAAGCCGACGATATGATCGATGCAGTGTCAAAAGGTCGGGTCGCTGATCGGGTCAGATCATTCAACGTGAGGCACGGGCGATGGAAAATACCAATGCAGGAAAAAAGTTCCCATAAAACCTACTATTTCCCTATGAGGGGAAATTAGTAACATTTTATGAAACTTTTTCCCTCATGGGAAAATTGGGAAAACTAGTCTCAAAATTTTATGTCCCGTGATATAGTATCCACCAATCAATGACAGAAATAGTTTTTGTTATATAAAAACAATTAATGCACTCAATGTAACTTCCAAAACACTGTGGAATCGCTCTAATATTAATAAGAGCGGAATAAAATTACCGCAAAAGTCATTGATGGAACAAAGTAGAAAGCATTGCAAAATAGGACAAAAATTCGTTAGCAATAGCGTTCACATGATCATTGTCAGAGGAACCAATTTAGCGCTATTATTCCTTAGGGAATGTATTGTCATTCAAATTGGATCGTGAACTAAGGCCAGTCTCGGATTAGCATAGGAAGCATTTCACGAAATGTCGCGAAAGTCTAATTTCTAATCCTTTAAAGCCTGTTCCGGATTAGCATGTCACTAAATAAAGGTCCAGTGAAAATTTTAGTCTGCTCGTGGAAATATCTCTCGCAAAAGTCTGGTAATAATTCAAATACTTTGGGAAAATTAATTATGGTAACCTGGAAGTAACCCAGGAAAATCAATCATGTCAATCTGGAAATAAAGTAACCCAGGGAAATCAATCATGTCAATCTGGAAGTAACTATAGGAAAATCAATCATGCCAATCTGGAAGTAACCCAGGAAAATCAATCATGCCAATCTAAAAGTAAAGTAACCCAGGGATATCAATCATGTCAATCTGGAAGTAACCCAGGAAAATCAATCATGCCAATCTAAAAGTAAAGTAACCCAGGGAAATCAATCATGTCAATCTGGAAGTAACTATAGGAAAATCAATCATGCCAATCTGGAAGTAACCCAGGAAAATCAATCATGCCAATCTAAAAGTAAAGTAACCCAGGGATATCAATCATGTCAATCTGGAAGTAACCCAGGAAAATCAATCATGCCAACCTGGAAATAAAGTAACCAAGGGAAATCAATCATGTCAATCTGGAAGTAACCCAGGAAAATCGATCATTCCAATCTGGGAACAAAGTAACCCACGGAATGAATCATGTCAACCCGGAAGTAACCCAGGGAATTAATCATATCACCCCAGGGAAATCATTTCAACCTCACACCATTAGTTAGCGCCGGCCATTGTTGAATCTTGGCAAACCTTGGCAAATCTTCACTGCGCTAGGGAGTTATCAACCACATCATAATCGGCTAAGCGTGGGAACTCCACGTACACACAGTGTCAGATAGTGTTGATTCGGATGTTTTGTACATTGCGGTACACTGGAGATTGCGCAAAATACTTGGCCTATCGTAACGATTTACGCACCAAAATATTGTCTAAATTGTCTAGTTAGCTGACTAGTTTATAATATAGGTTTATTTTTGGAAAAAAGACGGAAAAAACGTGAAAAATACGATCCATACAAGCATTTTTCTTACCTTATCAGCTCTTATCAGCTGGCTCAATTCTCGATTGCTGCTGTCAAGTCATGCCACACGTCAGACTTACAAAACCTAGTGAGCTAAGGGGTCTTTCTGGTCAGGAATCCGTTTCTAACATCAGATTGACCACCTGATTCGTTGATTTCGCGATATCCAAGGTACCGCGAAACCGTTTTTCATTCCCTGTTCAAGCTAATCGCAGAGCCTTTAACACAGCGTTTGGCTGCTAGGGAGTCCCATGACGTAGCGCATGTCTAAGAATAGCCGGCCAATTAGCGATGCGGATACGGAAAAGGTGGCGCTGTGTCCCAGCACTAGAGATGCTATGGGAGCGTAAATGATGTGACCTAAGAGAAATTCATCATGGTAACCCAGAGGAAAACTATTATGTCAACCTGGAAGTAACCCCCAGGGGAAAAATTGGTCAATCACTAAGGTCCGTATATTCAAAAGAGTTAGACCGGTCGTAGAGGTAGGAGAGATAGTCCGCCGTACTCATAGCCGGTTCCCTGTAGAGGGAACCGGCGAAGACACCTCTACTCAGTCAGGCCCATGGGAATCCTTGGTATACCAAGACCCGTCTGAATTCACAAAGCTCAGACTCAGTGAAGCGATTTGCATTGAAATTGAAGCAGCAAAAGGCGAGATATCGACTAAATGCTCAACCAACTGGGGTGTACGTGGTCTCAAAGGTATTATAGTAGGATTTTTTTATTCCTGTCAGTTCATTAAAAGTTTTTGGGGCGTGTCGACGATTCCATTCGTTCTGAGAGGTTGTATGCTTTACCCAATCAGTACAATAGAAATTCGATGTCATGATACTGGATAAGATTAAGGCCATAATTTAAAATGTCCCTTTTCTCACGAAGAAAATATTACAAGTCAACGCACTGAATAAATTCCAAACACCAAACTTGAACAAACTCTGAAGCATTCAAGATAAGAAAATGATACGAATAAGTAATTATTACTCACCCAAGTTCTTTTACGTCACTAAGCTAAGGAATATTAGAAAATCTGATACGTTTACATTTATTCGTCTTGTTCCAGATATAATATTTGACAGCTTGGTCCAGTCGTTTAATTAAAGAGACATGAGGAGATTTCCAGAAAGAAGTGCCCCCAATTTTTGTCGAACCCCGTTTTTTACATATTTGGAATGCTTACCAATATATTAGATCACACCTGAAGCGAATAAGCCGAATACGCCGTCTTTATGTAATAAGATGATGATTTAGTAGTTTCTGTCGTACACGACAGAAAGTCAAAGCATGGTTTTCTATGTGGAACGATTACGATAGCAGGCAAGTTCAAAAACAAGGTTTGCGGTTTTCTTTTGCACATGTTTGTCCAATGAACCTTCGAAACGTTCTCGGTAGGTGGTCTACAACCGATCCAGTGAAATTTGAGAGAAATTCGTATCCTAAAAAAATCTCCTCCTGTCATTTTAAGTATTTTACAGTTTTGGTCACTCATAACTAACTACAATATTTACGTGACCTAATCCTCCTCTTCACCCAGCCTCGATGTTTATGACACTTTAATACAAATGATGCAATAATTAAAACATTTTAAATGTTTTTTGGAAGGCCTTTTGAGAAAACTCTTAAAAGAGTTTTCTCAAAAGGCCTTCCAAACACTAGTACGGCCATATTATAACATAAATTGGCCATTTATGCCAGCAAAAATATTTAATTATTGACCTTTCAGTGACACCCCATAGTATACTGTCACGCTTTGTCCTGTAACCATGCAATTGTTCTTATAAAAATAGATTAATTTTTAAAAATAACCAAGTTCAAATTTAATCTTTTCGCGAACCACACAAAACCATGTGCTCGGCTGCACCGGTTTCCTGCTCCGAGATTGAAAAATAGGCAACGAAAGATACATTAAGCGTTAAAGGCCCTTACGAATTACGTGCCTGCAGGCACTCCAGGAAGAGGACCTTCAAATTCAATATCGTCAAAAGAGGGTTCTTTGGCAATATTTAAATAGATGCGTTTATGTGTTTGAGAAATAAATGACAAATTCTTTGATACCAAATTTGATTTATTCTGATAAAATATATTATTTTCGGTGTTGGATTTGTTATTGTTTCCAGTCAAAGAGTATGAAAAGTCAGGCAAAATATAGGAAATTCACTTATGTAAGATCAATTTAATTTTGGCGAGCAGGTGAAATATAACTTATTATATGGAACAACCATGTTTTTGTGATTAAAGTTAAACAATGACTCTAATAAACATTTTCAATTTAAAATAAATCCCAAAAATGTGGTTTCCAAATTCCAATATGATTGTTGATTTGGGGTTAAATTTCTCTAACTTTTTTCCAAATTTTTGTCTATAACTTTGCACATACAAAAGCATTCTTTTATTGATTTGGTTACCATGCCAATGTAACGTTGCCGAATACCAGGCATTCGTCGAGCTCACAGGATTTCCTAATTATATGCGTTTTAAATATATAGATAATTTGTAGTATCTCAGTATTTTCAGTTTCAAAATGTCAAAATAATGATGTCAAAGTGTTCAGAAAAATCTTGATAACTGTAGTAGATTCCAATTGATGGTAGAGTTATGGGCGGAGTTTGGACTTCTTCCATTACACAAAATAGGGGACATAAATACCCAGAAAATCTTCGATTTCTTCCTCGCAATACAAAGGCGATCAGAATTGAAAGAAACTGGCCAACTACAAATAAAGTTACGTTGTTCGTCCAGTCAATTAATACTTTGTATTTTATTACTATGTGATGCATAGTGTGTCTACCCAGAATTGGTTTTAAACATTGCCTACCAACATCATATCATAAATTTTAGAAGGCTTCAGTCACCTGTGTGTTACAATGCAGAACTTTTATCTTCACTATTCATAAAATCAGCTTTCACCTGCTTTCACTGAAACTATTCTTGGATTTAGTTTGCGTTTTCTTTGAACATTCTAGGGTTTATGCTTTGACTATTGATTGGGACTGTGAATGGCCCAACCGCTCAGGGTTGGCTATCATAGCTATAGCGCACATCATACCACAAATACTTCCCTCAATTCATACCTCCACCTACAAAAAAGTAGAGGCTGTTCCACTATCAACTGGAATCTAGCAAGGGGGTGAAACGCATTCAAAACCAGTCGTCCGTGCTGGGCGCTGACATTTTGAATATTGCACGGAATAATTATCAGTTTGGGTGCTTGTATACACACATAATGTCAATTCGATACAACAATCCGCCAAAATATCAGTTGTTGGATGTTGGGTGCTATTGGGTGGTTAAATTTTGTCCTACCCATGGCCACACAACGAATGAAATGACACATCAGTCGTCTTGATTTAAATAAACCGCCTCAATGAATACATCTTTTCACCTAAGCGCGCATTGCATTATGAGAAAAAAGAGTATCTGAGCACAATGATCCAGGTACACTATTATTACACCTGGCCACCTCTAACACATACATTAATTGTATCACTGCCGATTAGTGGATATGCAAAGCGGCACCCACAGTATGTGGAAGAAGCGGAGGCAGCCATTGCTTTCTATTGTTGGTACTCTATGTTTTCTTTGTGGTCGGCAAAACATGCGAGACGGTGAATTTCTAAAGATTACGTAACGTTTTGCCTCTCTATCTATATAGAACCTCTTTGGAATCTAGTATAATTTGGACCTGAAACGCTTAAAATCAATGCAGCCATAGAATCCCCTTTGTGTTTGCATTTTAAATGGGTAAATGGGCGTTAAAAATTGAGCAAATAGGCGTTTTAAATAGGTAAATGTGACATTATGAGAGTGCCAATCAAACCTTTGTGTTTGCATTTTAAATGGGCAAATGAGCGTTATAAATGAGCAAATGGGCGTTTTAAATGGGTTAATGTGACATTATGAGAGGGTCAATCAAACCTTTGTGTTTGCATTTTAAATGGGTAAATGGGCGTTATAAATGAGCAAATGGGCGTTTTAAATGGGTTAATGTGACATTATGAGAGGGCCAATCAAACCTTTGTGTTTGCATTTTAAATGGGTAAATGAGCGTTATAAATGAGCAAATGGGCGTTTTAAAAATGGGTAAATGTGACATTATGAGAGGGCCAATCAAACCTTTGTGTTTGCATTTTAAATGGGCAAATGAGCGTTATAAATGAGCAAATGGGCGTTTTAAATGGTTTAATGTGACATTATGAGAGGGTCAATCAAACCTTTGTGTTTGCATTTTAAATGGGCAAATGAGCGTTATAAATGAGCAAATGGGCGTTTTAAATGGGTAAATGTGACATTATGAGAGGGTCAATCAAACCTTTGTGTTTGCATTTTAAATGGGTAAATGGGCGTTATAAATGAGCAAATGGGCGTTTTAAATGGGTAAATGTGACATTATGAGAAGCCAATCAAACCTTTGTGTTTGCATTTTAAATGGGTAAATGGGCGTTATAAATGAGCAAATGGGCGTTTTAAATGGGTTAATGTGACATTATTAGAGGGCCAATCACACCTTTTGTGTTTGCATTTTAAATGGGTAAATGAGCGTTATAAATGAGCAAATGGGCGTTTTAAATGGTTTAATGTGACATTATGAGAGGGCCAATCAAACCTTGTGTTTGCATTTTAAATGGGCAAATGAGCGTTATAAATGAGCAATGGGCGTTTTAAATGGGTTAATGTGACATTATGAGAGGGTCAATCAAACCTTTGTGTTTGCATTTTAAATGGGTAAATGGGCGTTATAAATGAGCAAATGGGCGTTTTAAAAATGGGTAAATGTGACATTATGAGAAGCCAATCAAACCTTTGTGTTTGCATTTTAAATGGGTAAATGGGCGTTATAAATGAGCAAATGGGCGTTTTAAATGGTTTAATGTGACATTATGAGAGGGCCAATCGAAACCTCCCATGCCATTATTTTAAGACCAGTTGTAAAATAATCAAAATCAATGGCTTAAACTGCACGTTTCTTTTTCCCGACATACTAACATGTGTAACTGAACGTTGTTCGCTGAAAGCAACAAAACACAATGGGGCGATTATTTACACACGTTAAACCTTGTTGAGATCCGTGTCCCAATAAACACTGCACAGAAATGTTAGGTGTTTGGAGTCTTACAATTGTCATTTACGTGCAGGAAGATATTATTTCTACAATTTCGATCATATTTTTTTCCCTCGTTAAAGCGGCACTGGTATATTCTCACAAAATATGAAATTTCTTAGCTCGCAAATATATAATAGTGTAGCCCATTGGAAGAATAGAGATATACTTTACACATAAAAATAGCATACCCAAAACAGATAGGGACATTAATAAGAGGCTAAATACATCCAGGTAATTTGTAGGCTAATTTTAAGTTTGCCGTAACTTTAATCAACAAATATGTCTATTACATGAATATCATAGTCTCGTACTCTTTGATATTAAAACCACAAAGGTCACAGACTGGTCAAACAAGGAGCATGCCGTGAAAATCAACTCCGGCGTGTGTTTTCTTGTGTTAAACGCCATTTCCGTCGTCTGCTGAATAAATGTCGCTGGGGTCATTTAATCATTTTGGGTGAGGGTTAATGTATATAAACGCTTTACAACCATGCAAAATATCAATTTTGAGAAATCTTGAGGGCGCACTATTTTTCAAATGTGGCAGTGTCTCTTTAAATAAACTCCCCGCTCCTCTGGGTCAATGTTGGTCATGGAAGAACGCTCACACAAATGTCCTACATACATATTGTATCCCAACATTGATTGGTCGGGGCGGGAGGAGGTTTGAAGAAGTAGCGAAACAGACGACCAAAACAATATGCATTATTTTCTTAAAGAGACATGAGGAGATTTCCAGGAAGAAGCGCCCCCAATTTTTCTCGAACCCCGGTTTTGTGCATATTTGGAATGCTTACCAATGTATTAGATTATACCTGAATTGAATAATTGAATACACCGTCTTTATGTAAAAAGATGATGATTTAGTAGTTTCTGTCGTGCACGACAGAAAGTCAAAGCACGGTTTTCTATGCGGAACGATTACGATAGCAGGCAAGTTCAAAACAAGGTTTGCGGTTTTCTTTTGCACCTGTTTGTCCAATAAACCTTCGAAATGTTCTCGGTAGATGGTCTACAACCGATCCAGTGAAATTTGAGAGAACTTCGTATCCTAAAAAAATCTCCTCCTGTCACTTTAAATAATCTTAAACTTTAGTCACATGGCATAATTGGGCGCGAGTGTCCAAAACTAATTATGACAAAGATTGAAGGGTTTGAAAGATATGTCAGGGATCCTAAATAAATCGGGATAGGACACTCGATCAAGAGAGTGGAGGCATACTGCATGAAATCTGTAGCTTATGGATCGCCAGTCGTACGTGGCGCTGTGGCGCTACGTCATCTCCGGTCATACGTCACTCTGCATAAATTATTAGCTGATTAGGTAGCTTATCGAAATTGGTGGCGCTATCACTGTCGATATCGAAATCGTCTATGGGCATTTTGTACACAGTGTCACCCGCATATGTTAAGTATCGGTTTGGGTCTCAAGATAAAATATCTTAAGCAACATAAACAAATCAAACCATAAAATTTGTGTACGATTTAAGCACTTTTTAGTAGACACTCCCACCCAGTAATACAAATGCCTGAAATGGTGCTACCACTACTCTCACCGAGTAGTAGTAGTTCACCGCTGTTCTTTGTTGTGCAGAGTAAGTAAAAAAGTACAACCAAATTGAGCTATTTTTACCCTGGGTGCTATTCAAATATTTTGTTCCTGTAGTACATGCACTGTTTTCTAAGCTTTCATATGAAAATTACGGTTTTGAAATAGACTCATGCGTTCAAAAGTTACAGTTGCGGAAGTGAAAGTACCTGGTGTGAAAGACCGAACAAGTTACACGCCAGTGAACCCAAAGAGTATTCTCGGTTTTACGTTCAGCTTTGGGGTTGCATATCCTCCATTAATTACACACTTGGAATAAAATTCAGGTAAGATCAGTGGCATAACCAGTGGGGGGTGGGGTGGGAGGGGTAAGGGAAATTATGGAATCCCCAATCAAAATCCTTACCCCTCATTCCCAATAGAGATCAGGAAAAAGTAATAGATATTATTAACAGTATAACCTTTACAAAATGCGTTTTAGTGATGCCCAAAAATCTATTTTTCCCCGCCTTCCCCCCACCCGCCACCCCTCAAGCCCTCAAGCTGCATATTAATGAGTCATAAGTGCACAGTTGGGGTGCAATTTGTTCGGGGCTGAAAATGGATACCTTCACAAAAATATCTCTAGCCTTTGAATGTCTTGATCGATTTCAAAAATTTAAAATTCTTGTGAAAGTCGTTTAAACAATGTATCTGACAAAGGGATTAATTTGGTAAAATTCATTACGGTTTCTTCATTAAAAAGTCCTCATTTGGCTATACTTTTTTGACCCACCCTCTAGATACATAACCAACTATAATCGGCGACTGGCGCTTACGGATAGAAAATATGTTCGCCCTGGCCTCGATGATTATACAGACAGAAAATCTCTTCGCCCTCAGCTCATCACCAATGCTACAAAAGGGTGACCTAGAGCAGTGTATATTACAAATACAAGATAGAAATTTAACTACGTATAGACAACAAATTAATGTTATAGACATTCAAAAATAAATATGACTATAAATAATCTAAAAAGATATAGGGTTGGTGTTTTATGGTTGATTGTGACTAGATAGTTTGTCATTTTGAACAGGTAGTTATAAGAGTTCATGTTATGTATGTATGAGATAGGTGTTGATTGATTCACTGATAAGCACCAAGGAGGAATGTCCGTAACGGAATAAAACACAGATTTATTCCGTTAAGGTTTCCGAATTCATAAGTGTGTCAGAAAAGAAGTGTGTCAGCTGGGTCAGGTTACGGAAACTCCCGCACTAAGGTGTCAAACATTCAACTTAAAGGAACAAATAGAAATCAATCAGAAAATGTGGTTATATCGTGTGACCACAATCTTGGACAAAAGTAGTTGGCACATCTTGAAAATTTGCTCTTTTACACTTTAATTGGACCATTTTTGAAGGTATGAAATTGAACTTTTTGTGGTATCAAGCTAGAAGCTTTTGCTAATCCATAAAACCTCCCCATTTCTCATCAATCAATGTTGAGTGTTGCTAGGCGCACTGCAACCAAATTTCAGGTTGAAATTTTATTCCGAGGGAGAAGGGGGCGATTTTACCCTACGGTAAGAAAAGTGTGCCAACACTTCTGTCCAAGATTGCAGTTCGAAACTCCTCCTGTCACGGATTAATTGCGAATAAGCATGAAACATGATTTGGTTGTCAATGCTTTCAATTGTCAGTCCATATTCGGATTTTTAAAAAATAGTTCAGCACACTAGTTTATAAAATGATTCTCTTAAGGGGGGGGGGGGGCAAATGAACAATTGTAGAGTAGAGAAAATATAATAAGGGCCACGTCTAACAAATCGTAACAACCCCCTTTTGCACATACCCACAAAGTATTATCACCAAGGTCCATCCCACAAAATGTATACAGGTACAGCAAAAAAATCATTTTGAGAGGTTAAATCAAGATGATTGGATTATTTTTGGTCTACAAGACCTGAAGGGTTCGAGAATCATAGCCTAGTAATGTTTGTTTGGTCTTGACATTTAATACAAAAACATGGGTTACGCAGTCGTGCTCAATTGTAATAGACCATTGCGCAACACTAAAGGTAGCGATTTTTCCCCCGCCAGTTATAACGGAACTGTTATAACTGACCACAAATATTTGAAACTGCAATTTGTAATGTAAATTTTTCTTCCAAAATCTAATTTGGGTGTATCCCCAGTAAATTATTGACAATGTTGCGTAAAATCTTTAACAAAATCAATTTGGAAAAAGTTATTTGGCACAAATGGCCTGTACACCATGCAGGCCCGCAGGGCCTTTTGTAACACTTGACTTCCTCTTTATGAATGATACTCGATTTATTGCGTTTTTGTCCATGGCATCTTAATGAAAACATTTTAATTCTCAGGCTCAATTTTTTCCAGGGTTATAAGAAAATATCTTCTGATGCTAAAATCTCAATTTTGATGGGGTCCAGTTGGGGACGAGGTTGTCATCACACACCTTTAATGACATTAAACTGAATATCTAAATGAACACAATCCATTTTCGCATATGAGGTAAGTATATATGTTTTATCATTATGATATAATTCTTGATATAATCAGAATAGAAACACTCAATTAAGAATTTCAGTTCCAGCAAAATTCGGGCGTTTGGATGTTTTTGATTTCAATCAATCTAATAACTTAAACAAGAAACCTATGTGTCAGCTATCTGCCAGCCTCAATACACAACACTGTCCCGTAGTATGAAAGAATTATATTGTCCGACATTCCTTAATCTCAAAAAAAGTTTAATTAAAAAGAACCTCCAAAGTTCACACAAATATGAGATTAGGATCATTGAAATCCTGCTGCCTCATATAGAAATGTGTTTTTATATCTTAAAATAGGTGATCCAACATGCATCATAACCACTCTATAATGAAACCAATTAACTCAGATATCGTTTCTATAAGACAGAGACAAAGGATTTACACCCGTTCTGTCTGCTTATCGTGTCCAAACACTGTGGTTCTCAAATATGATCCAGCCAGAGATGGATACAATGTCTGGCTGCTTCACTGAATTCCGCAAGGTCCTTGTTTGTGCATTGTTGCTCCAGCAGTGGGCAGACCAAGAGATGTTCCATTGTCTGTGGTGCTGTTCCACAATCACAGGTAGTGTCCTGATCTGCTTCCAGGTAGCCCCACTTCTGCAAGGAAACCTTAGATCGGCCAATTCTGGTTCTCAATCTGTTGAGGCATCGCCATTCAGCCCATGAGGATTTACACTGTAATTAGTGCTGAAGTAGGCCCATATGACCTTGCTAAAGATAATTAGATTTAACATAACTATGTAACAGCTAGCTGAAATCCTCATGCATTTCTAATTCTTGGAATCAATTGAGTGCAGCGGCAGACACCACAGGCCCTTACGAAAGACCTTACACAAGAGTCTGGACAAAATGTTTTGATGGTTTCTAGGCAACATTGACCTGCTGATTCCAATCTCGATGATGCAACTTTGGCATCCTAGAGTATATTTGAGATAGGTAAGGGGGTACATTAACAGGGGAAACGTATCATATGGGTTGAAAGATGTAAAAACAGGTTTATCTGGTCCTAAGGATTAAAAAGATATAATTTGCTATATATCTATAACCGTTTGTGTTTGTAAGACAGGCCAAAAGAACTGTTCAAGGTCATCGTGGGGGTAATATTTCTATTTTGGTATCCGATTTGTTTCACATTGGTTTGCAATTGATCGTATGTGCATGTTACAACAGGATATATACATTTAGTTTATGTTAATCGGCTCAAAGGTATTTAGCAGAGGCTCGAGTGCTGATCCCCCACAGACCCTGAAGGTTTTATCAATATCCCCCCTAATTATATCCCAAATGTTAAAGAAATACATAACATTTATTTTACATTACTCTCGAACAGCATGAAGAGTTTGAGCCCATTTTGAGAAGATCTGTTCATTCTCAAAATTTTACCCCAGGATGACCTTGAATCATTTTAAACCTACTGTGTTAAAAGTAATTGTCTAAATATAGCAAACTATACCTTTTTAATCCTTGGGATCGGTTGAACATGTATACACCTTTTAACTTCGCATGAACCATTTACAAATTTCATTCCTGTTAATTTACCCCGTTGCCTATACCAAAATACCTTAGGATGACAAAGTTGTCATCATCGAGATTTGGAATCAGCAGGTCAATGTTGCCTAGAAACCATCAAAACATTTTGTCCAGACTCTTGGGCAAGGTCTTTTGTAAGGGCCTGTGGTGTCTGCCGCTGCACTCAATTGATTCCAAGAATTAGAAATGCATGTGGATTTTCAGCTAGCTGTTACATAGTTATGCTAAAGCTAATTATCTGAAACCACACACATGGTCAATTTAGCAAGTCATCCATCAATGAAGGCGGTTGGACCACGCCCGTTTTTTTATTTTTTCCTCTTCTTCTTTTTCAAATTTCTTAAAAAGTATATGTTTTTACGATATATCAGAAAACAGCAAAGAACTGACTGAAATCTTGTTTCACTTTCTGTTTATTAAAAATATTGACCATGAAGTCTTTGTTGTGAAATCCAGTCTGTTCCGTTGCTGCCAATTGTCCAATTCATATCCATTGCGTGTAGACAATTAACACCTACTTCGAGCTTCCTCTCCCATTCTTTGATTTAGTTTACATCATTTATTAATTAAAATAACAAACAACAATATTGCCCAATATGTACTAGGGACTACTAGGACCAGTACTGGTATCATATTCTAACTTTGGCATAAAGAGAAATAGCGGATAGAGCGGGTGTGAGTTTAAAGGATAGTTTCTGAAGCATATCTTTTTCGTCCGAGGTCAATTTCTGGGTTTCAAAATTCATGGGTGGTTCTCTTATGTAATTTGCCACCCAGGTAATATGTACATTGTTTAAATCGTTTACAAACAGCACAGTGTCACCTCCCTTAAAATGGAAAGACAAAACTTATTTTTTTCACAGATCAAGTAATTTTCAGTGTTGAGTGTTACATAGGAACAATGCAATGTTGGTATTGCAATAGACATCAAGTATTTTTCATATATATTCTATCTATGACCAAACACGCAACAGGTGTCGTTGTACTTTCACGCCTCGTTGTCCAATTATTCATCCATGAAAGATATCGTTATTTTTCTATCCGGTTATGTTCATTCAAAATTACTGTTGCGTTTAATTATATTGATAACATACATGTCCGTAACGCAAAACTTATCTGAAGCTGCCGAGTTGGAGGTTCTTCTAAATTTGTAATATGACGCTGAAGGGTAAAAACTGACCACTGCCTGGACAAAAACAGATATAAGATCTCAGGCCACCAGTAATCGTCCATTCTTGTTGGAAACTTCATTAGGATTAACTTCGGTCCATTATCATACAACCTTGCATTATCGCAGTGGAATATTCTTCAAGTATGTCACACACCATTCTGCATGCGTTGCTGATGAAACTTCTTGTAAGTTGTGAGATGTTTTCTTTTTAACTGGTATGAGATATATACAGTATTTGTTTGATTATAAATGATTACTAGTTCTCAATCGGCAATCGTGTGATCGAATTCCAACAAGGGTCTGCACATTTGGTTTATATTACTGATTTGTAGGAATTGAGTCCATTCACCATATATTTGTTTTATAATATTCATATCAATAAATCAGTTTAGTTTATTTTCCCTCTAAATTTACTGATCTATTTACTACTACAATCCACACTTGCTAAATGTAAAATAGTAGACCAATGTAAATGAACCGCAATTTGCCCTTTCATGTATTTCAAATTATTGGTTATGAGCAAAAATGTGAATGTATTGAACTTGTACACATTTTGAGAGTCAGCTCAAAATTCATAAAAGACATGGCATATCCTATGTTTTATGCTCAAATTGTAGTTGTAAAATGCTGCTCCATGTCACCATCGGAGAAGAGAAGATAGAGAAGATAGGGGTTAAAATAAGGTCAGAATGTTTTCTTTTACTAAATCACTTTTGACAAACAACCGTCAGACGTATTGCTACATAAAATTACATTGGTTAATATATATGAGTTTTAAAAAAATTAAAGAAACAGTCTCCATAATTTTCGTGTAGGTACAGAAAATCCGCTTAAAATATTCAGTTTTATATATTACGGTGTGAAAAAGTAGCGTCGGCATATTAATCGCAACTAAGCTGCTAACAAAATGAATTCTAATCAGAAAGATACTAATTGTTTTCCCTTTTTAAAAAAAGGGAAATGACACGCTTTTCAACTAAGAGCTATAGTTGAAAATCATTATTTTATCGTTAGCGGTATGCAGCTATGTGACGCAGATAGGAAATAAAATATATATAAGAGACGTATTCTTTAAAACAGTTGCATATTATTTTAGTATTATCACATCTCTCTATATAACTGATTATTACAGCGTTTCGAAAAAAAACATCTTCAATTGGACCATTTGTCCGATGTAAGGCTAGGAGCTCAATTCTAACCGAACATCATTTTAATTTTTTTCTAAAAAAAAGCGAGTTTCGATATGACTCAAAATTTTTACCTCCATCAATGATTCGTCAATCATGGATGGAACACCAAAAGCTAGCAGTATATATGAAGATTGACTTATATCCTTTACGTTTCTAGAGCAAAATGACTGGCAACCTGACGATCACCGCAAAAAAGGGACGGACGTTGTGGTAGCGGGTTTAGTGGTGGTAGCGGTAGTTGTTATTTGTGTTGTTAGATATGGGAGCATTTCCCCGTAAACACAAGGCAGGAGTCTGCATCGATTTTTGAAAAGTTGCATGGCAAAAAATGGCATTTAAGGATTTAAGGGCTATAGCCATACCTTATATATATGTCCGTAATCTCTAAAGTAAAAGAGTGAAAACACCACTCTCTTTAAAGTGTGAAACTCTTGTAAAAAGCCACCTAAAAGAGTAAAAAACACTCCAAAAAGGAACAACTTCACTCAAAAAAGTGAAAACACCATTCCACTTCTTTGAGAATGCGGTTTCACTCTTTTACATTTCAAATGGCCGAAATAGATTCGCAATTAATATATTTTACATTTTACAGTTGTTACTTGGTATGGTATGTACAACGCCAACCCAATCCATACAACACCGTTGGCAATGATGTCCATTCTTAACCGACATCTGACTCCGTCCGAATTACATCAAAGTCCCAGCACAGGTAGGATATTAAAACCTGTTAACAAAGTATTGGGCTAAGATGTATCTCATAAATACATATGAGGAGTCGTTCAACCAACAATTCAAAAAAATAAACCACAAATACTAAGGGTTATCTAAGGTATATTCTAGAATGTACAATAAAACTTAAAATAAGAATATTTTGTTACTCTTAAATGAATAAAACTTTAGTCTTTTAAAATTTATATGATGGATTATATGATGGATTCGATTCCAAGATATTTGCGGAGATCAATCCGCACCTGGACGATCCGCGTTGATACTCTGACCTAGAGTTGATCAGCATGTCGGCTTTAGAATTAGTCCACTTTCCCACTTTCCGTCATTTACATGGGCATAGATTTAATTTTTTAATTGCTGATGGTTGATATAATGACGGTCTAATGCAATAAGAACAAATCGTTATTCGCTTACGAATATTGTCTATTTACTTTAGTTCCTTTTAGTCAGTACCCAAGGCAAACATTCCACGAAATTAAAATTACGAAATCATTGCTTCAGTTTCGTTCGTTCGTTCGTGACCAAGTTCCAAAATCACAGTGGAAGATTCCGTCTGTAACCAGCGATAGTTTCATCATACCAGGTTGATCAGGCCTTTGGAATTCCGCTTGGGGACTTGTAGACCTCACAGTCATCTATGAGGTGGCTAATGAGTTTTGTGGCATTCCACAATCGCAGTTTGGTGTAGGTTCTACTCCGATCTTCTGATGGAAGTTCTTTGTACGACAACGCCAGTTCTGAGTCGTATGTTGAGGTTGACCCATGCTTGCCTATCAAGGTCACAGCTTTGGGCTGCGAGATGGGCTTCCACACAACTGCTTAGGTTCAAGTAGAGGATGACCATTGTTCATACCATCTGTCATTGACCCAGGATGATCGGTAGGGATACTGTGACAGCGTGTCATGGATTGGGTAGCAAAGTGATTCCGTGGAATTCTCTGATCCTCAAAGGGTGCTGGTGGTGGGAATAGGCTACCAGGTTCATCAAATTTTCTTGGCGAGCTTGATCGTCTTAAGGTTCCTCCTAAGGTCCGCGGATAGCAACGCCAGACAGAATTGGAAGGTTATTCTACAGCGTCGCCAAAAGGCAACCTATAACAAGTCTCATTGCATCATCAGAACGACATCGATCTGTGTGAATGTACGCTGTGACTCCATTCTGGTGCTGCGTATTCAGCGGTGGAGTATGCCAAGGAAACAGTTGATGTATTGTAAGGTGTCAAAGGATTGCACCCCATCCAGTTCCTGCGAGCCTTCTGAGGAGGTTGCCACGAGACTGCGTCTTGGCAGCGGCTGCCTTGGTGTGTTGATTGAAAGGAAGGCTGCGGTCCATTGTGGCGCCAAGGTACTTCGGTGTTGGGTCATGTGCCATAGTTCTCCATCTAGGAGTGATGTTTAGTTCTCTTTTGCGCATCGATTGCAAGGTGGAAAACAGAGCTGACGGTCTTAAGTGCGGGTTCAAGTGCCATCGGTGTGGGAAAGAATTGGCTCTTACAGTGATTAGGTCTTTATGCAACACTGTTTATAAGGACTCAAAGCAATCAGCAACTATTTCCAAGTGCAGCTGTCGTCTGGCGTAGGAGTAATGAGAAAAAATCTCCCTTGGCATATCTGAGACGTAGATGTTTAAGAGACTGGGTGGCAGGACAGAACCTTGTGGGAAAAATTAATGTAAAAAGATAATTTAAAAAGAGTGAAATAGTGGATAGAGATATGGCATCCATTTCGGAAAATTACTACCAACCTGACGAGCACTGCACAAATGCTGTGGGAGTGGAGGTAGCGTTATTTTTTCTTGATGCAGAGATCTAAGCCAATTTCACCCTAAAACAGGCAGGGGGCAGGGGGGTCCGCTCCGTGATTTTGAACTAGTGAAAAAAAAATGCAGTGCAGTTAAGGGACGTTAGAGAATTAAAGAGTGGCAGCAACTTACTCTTGAATTTTAAATAAAAAGGAGGAAAAATCTGAATTTTGATTAAAATTTTAATATATTAGGATAATAATTTAATGTATTTCGATTTAAATTTTAATCTAAACAGTTGAATTTGTCCCTGGTTACAATACATTTACATTAATTTTAATCTAAGAAATTTAGGAAAGTAATGAGTCTCAGTACAAGATGAGAAAATTGGAATGTTGGTGCAGGCAGTGGATCAAGAGTTCGCATCATTAAGCATAAGGTTGTGGGTTCGAGCCCCGCTGTCGCCAAATGTGTTGTGAACTTGGGCAGGCACTTTACCTCGCTGGCCTCTCTCCACCCAGGTAGTAAATGGGGTCCCAGCATAGGCTGGGAATGCAAAACAGACTCGCTGTGCGGGAGGAGTGCGCGAACCCCCCACAGCAACATTATAGAGGGAGTCTGGCCCAAACGCAATGGACAGAGAGATGGGCACTCCGCCTGCGGGCGAACATTGCATTTTACATGAGAGAAAAAGACCCCAATATATATTCACTTACGACATATTGTCCGAAAGACTCTTTTACTTTACGCTCCTTTCGAAATTACCAAGCGAGGACCCAGTATCTTCCTTACATCTTGGACCCGAAGCTGGACAGTACATATGAAATAAGCTTCCATTTAAAGCAGTAGTCATCATAATGCTAATTCTGATCATTTAAAAGGAAGACAGTAAAGATGTAAGATATTGATCCCACTCATTTATCTATTTATTAATATATCTATAGATTTTATATAATAGTAATACACAAACAGGAGAAATTGGAGTTGTTTATAACCTTTGTGAATTACTGTCCATAAACTATGACATTATAGAATAAAGTTGATTACAGCGCGGACGTTGCATATTAACCAAAATGAACTTGCTGTGGATGGGAGGATGGGACTCGAACCCACAACTTCGTTGAGATCTCGTATCCGCTAATCCATTGCGCCACCACGAGCCTGTATTGGGTTTGCTCGAGCTTTTTGCACCATAAGCGTTCGGAGCGAAAGCCGTCCATATCACAAGGTGATTAACATACGAAATTTGAAATAACGAAAAGCAACTCAGAATAATTATAAATACACAGGAGAAATTGAGTTGTTTGATAACCGTTGTTGAATTACTGGCCAGAACCTATACATATATAGAAGACATTGATGACAGCGCGGACGTTGCATGATTAATCGCAAAATGAGCTTGCTGTGGCTGGGACTCGAATATCTGAGTGCTTTCGTATCAATTTCGTATGTTGTCACCTGTGATATTGACGCATTACGCTCCGAACGCTATGGTGCAAAGGCTCGAGCAAACCCATCACATGCCGGTTGGCGCCTGGATTATCGCTCCGAGATCTAAACGGAAGTTGTGTGTTCGGAGTCCCATCCACAGCATTCATTTTGCTATTATACTGCAACGTCCGCGCGGTCCTCATTTCTTCTATATAATATATATATATATATATATCTATATATATTATAATATATAACAAAAACTTTCATGTAGGTGCAACATCAATATCACACAGATCTTAAATGAATTGTAATGACCTTCATTGTGGCATACGTTTCGTATGTTTGTGAACTATTTGGAGGAAATGATTTTAGTAACACGCAATCTTTTATTGTAAACTTGTGTACACCTTGAAACCTGTACCTGGGACTTTACGTCACAAATTTCCTTGTGCCAATTCTCCCCGCCATGGTTGACTGTTTAGATTACTATCTAATGTAATACAAAGAAATTAATTAAGCATCGTTATCCCTAGAACAGTTTTTATCACACGGGACCTTTCAGCTGTATTTGTAATTCTTACTTTCCTAGCCAAACTACTATACATATGCATGGACTGAAAATGTTTGTGAAAATATATAGCTACGTCATACCAGTCATGTGATGTTTTGTCATTGGGTTACACACGTTTCCTGTTTTTGATGTACCTGTTCACATTTTTCATTATAGACTGTTCATGTTATTCGATAACATATACAATATGGTCAGATAAATAACATAAACATAAACTTGTGATCACTTTGGCACAGTTATCTCTGAATTTATCTCCGGAGGAAAGCAATTTCTTATGCGCTATGTGTATTATGGCGAATAATTTACTTTATTATGTCTCTGGGTGTATATAAAGCAGTTACAAAATTCATAGTACAGAAACTTGTGGTGTATAGCGTTAGAGACAAAATATAAGGTCCGCATGCACAAAAAATAGACTGGTTTTAAAGTTCTCTAAATCAAAATTAGTTTTGTACAAAATTGCCAGTTATTCACATTTATACTTCATAAAGTAACTAGCAAATTTCAAGGACTAAAACGCAAAATTCTAAATAAATACAAGATACCTCATATCAATGCAAAGGAAAGTGTCTTTTCTGGTGGAACTAAATTGCACTTAGATCAGGTGTAACTTAAGATCCGGTGTGGCAGGAGATATAGTCCTCCGGGCTCACAGTCCGGGAACAATGGTGAACAATAGGGCAATCGATTCAGTTGACTCTTCACGCAACATTTTTAGTTTCACGCTTTATTCCGTTGTCGTCTATGGAGCCCGGACTATGATACCTGCCGGACTATGATTACTTTCACACCGGTCTAAATCGTTTGTGTATACTGCCTATATCTCTGGCTGTATACAAAAAGCTTATAAGTTATATATAGAATATGATATTGGTAATGCGGGTTGAATATTTCAGGAGAATTCAATCTTGTGATCGTATTTATAATGTTTTTAATCAAGGGTAATATTTCCAACCATTGTGCATGTATGGACGTAATTTTAGTAATTCTACTTGTTTCAGTACATCTAAAGAGGCCATTGCCTGATTTGAAACTGTAACTGTTTTTCTATGTTAACTTTTGAAACTTACGTTTGCTTGTCTGCATAGGGAACATATAAATTTTACAAATAATTTGCCTAAGAATCTGAAGGCTATTACCATAGCTAAACCACCCGGCCAGAGCTGGAGAGTCTCTCTTTCGTTAGCGTTGGAGCAGTCTCCCCAATAATTATAGTTTGCTGTCGAGTGATAACCACTTATACCTCGGAGAGAATTGCCCAAAGGCAAGCGAGGAGGAGGCAAATTTCTTTGCTCAGAGACTCAACGTGTTGGCTTTGACCATCCAATCATAGAATAGTTGAGACACCAATATTTTCGGGCATCGCCATTCCTAAGGTTGCAATTCCAAAATTACTTTATAAAGGCTATGGTATTTGTGACCAACTATTCTGCTATAACAACATCTTACCTACTTTTTTACCTACAAATTTTGATATTATTTCTTGTAATGCCGACGCAGCTTTATCAATAAAAACCCAAAAATGTACAATGTAACGCAACGTTATTTTGTACAATCACACCTAACACAATCATATAAGCATACTCGTGAGTTAATAAGCAACAGAAAGAAACACACCAATTGAAACAAACTCTAAGGAAAACGTGTAATACATTAATAATAAATAAGCCTGTATATATGATAATGATATAATATTGTACAAACATGCATTTCACATTAAAAAGGCCCCTCAAACGTTTTTTGGCTTACATCTTAGGGAGCCATTTTATCTCTATCTGCTTCTATTGTTAAATCAAGTTGGTTCAAACAGAGGCTGCCGTTAGCTGAGCCTATGAATAGACCGTATTCAAAATGACGTCAGCCACCAGACATGTTGGTGGACAAGATGCATACATTCCAGGACTACAATACATTAAGCTGTCAATCGAACCATGTTTATCGATTGCACAGGGATCATTGACAGGTGAATGTATTGTAGTACTGGAATGCGTCTATCTCGTCCACCAACATGGCTGGCTATTGAATACGCTCTATACGTAAAACACTGACATCCAAGTTTCTTCTCTTTTAACAGCCTTCGACATCGTGTTTACGATGTAATCACCATGGCCACTCCGGATTTCACCCAAACGTCCCCAGAAGAGGACAATGCGAACAATTTCTTAATGAAAGTAGTAATGACGCCGTACCAAATATTGATTTGCTCAACACCGGTGGATGCACGCAGACCTGGGAATATGACGATCAGCCTTTGCGCATACCGAGAAAGATATGGCATGCCGTTTGTAGATGCGATGACGTCGGTTGTGACGGCGACGATCAGTGTGAAGCGGTAAGCCAGTATTATCTGTTTGGAAAGTATAAAAGCACTAATTTGTCGAAACCTACAAATTAGAAAATCTGGGTGCATTTATTTAAACCAGGATACGTATAGAGGAATGTAAGAAAATTGGTTGCTTTAAAAATTTGTCCGTATTCACGTAAAATGACTCTCTATCTGATCTGCTAATGTCAACAAAAATTACCACCATGGAGATAGATCGTAGAGACACTGGCACATTTGAAAAATAGTGCGCCCTCAAGATTTTCAAAATCGATATTTTTGCATGGTTGTAAAGCTTAATATACAAAAGCCCTCACCTGAAATCAGTGGCGAAAAAAAAAAAAAAAAAAAAGCCCCCCCCCCCCCCCCCGACCGAGATGTTTTGTCGGTACATAACGGTCCGTCGGTACATTTGTCAAAAAAGCTGCAAGCTTTTTTTTTGAGTGCGTGGTGCAAGATATAGCTTCATGAAAATTGGTTACTAATAACTGCTCAATTTGGGTCAAACGGCTAGCGTACCGAGCCGAGAACAAAAAAAATAGTCGGTACAATACACGCGTCGTACTTCCAATCTGTGCCCCCTCGTCAACAAAATCCTGCTACGCCACTGCCTGAAATGATTAAGACCAAATCAGCGTCCTTACGGGTAAACAGAACGATTTTATAATTAATGTCGCCGGCGACGACGAAAATGGCGTTTAACACAAGAAAACGCACGCCGTATGCATGTTTCCCACGCAATGCACCCTGTTTGACCGGTCTGTAACCTTTGTGGTTTTAATATCAATGAGTACGAGTCTATGATATCCATGTAATATACACATTTGTTGATTAAAGTTATGGAAAACGTAAAAGTTAGTCTACAAATTGGATGGATGTCTTTAACCCCTTATTAACCTTCCTATCTCCTATCTGTTTTTGAGTATGTTATTTTTATGTGTAAAATGTATATCTGTTCTTACAATGGCCTAGACTATCATTTGAGAACAAATTGAAGAAATTTCATACTTTGTGAAAATGTGCCAGTGCCGCTTTAACGTTAATGCCAGGTTTGCCCTAAAACGACGGAAATGGAATAAGAAACTACAAAGACAGAGTTTTTTTTTTTTTTAAAAGCACCTCTGTTTTGCGTAACTGCATTGGACCCGGGGGCCACTTGTATTCAAAGGTGGATATGATGCGTGAACAAGAAAACGCGTAAAAAGGGTGTCTTTTTTGCAACAGGCGATGTACGCGCGTACATCGTTTAGGGTGTCAAAAACAGCAAAATATGGAAAAAAAGGGTATGTTTTTTCTTAACCCTGAAATTTTCATGTTATATCTCATTAAGCAGGGATCACAATCATCCAAAATATTGTAATCTTGCAAAGCAAGATAATAAAGGCTATATTTACGATTCAATACACTGGGTACTTGTTGAGGGTATCATAAACAGATAAAAATACTTGTTTAGGGTATGTTTTAGCTTGTTTTTTAGTCGGTGAAAATACGTGTTTAGGGTTTGCATTTTGAAAAGTCCATGTTCACGCATCATATCCACCTTGAATAACAAGTGCCCCTCCCCGGGGCATTGCGCACAGTACGAAAGACATTGCCAGACTAGTTTGTATGAATTGAAGAACGACAATGTGTACCGAAAATGTTCTTAAAGTTGCGTGCATTGTTTGGGCTACTAGGGAGATCGTGTAGTGTATTAAGTTGTTCTTTTTTTTTCCTGTTGCCATCTTACAGGTTTACCATAACGTAAGGTTCTGTGGCGTACAGAGTGCTTAGACCACAATGATTCTGTTGTATATGAATATGAATGGCGAACACAGAGGGTTGCTTTTGCCTGCGTTTGCAACAGTCACCCGCCGCAACTTCCTCCCCAAGCTACCACCCAAGCTAACCCTGAAGAAAGACCGCCTGATATATAAATACTGCTGTAGAAAGTGTTGGTTTTTAAAACAAAAAAAAACATTGATCAAAGGTGCAGATTTGTGATAAAACAGTTGGAAAATATCATTTTTGGGGTATGAAAAATACTTTCTGGTCCAAATTAATCGAAATTCTAGAATGCACAAGATATTTACTCAGGCGATTTTCACAAAAAAAAATTCAAAAGAGAGTAATTGGGATATGAATTATAATATGTTGTGTGCTGTATGTACGTTTATAAAAATAGTAATTGGCGCCGTGTAATAACTGGGGGCATTACACAAATCCTTTCTAAAATTGTTGACAATACATGCTTTTCTGCAAAAGCAGCACACAAATGTAAACGTAGTGCAATATTAAACTCTAACCACAGTGATCGCAGCTGATCGATATTGTATGTGCTATGTACATGTATATGATGATCATAATCAAATGTATTGCTATCTATAAAACCCGTTTTGGCATGTGCTGAAAATATCAAATTAGTAGAATGTATCATTCTTTGTAATCAATATTTATTTCTTTTTTCTCTTATTTGACGAAAAGGAATGCTTTAACTTTGAATTCAAGACTGAAGACTGAATATGATTGTCAAAATCAAGTAAAGATCGTCGGTTAATACTTTTTGACTGTTTTTTCCGTAAGGTGACCCATCTGCGGGAACATCTGACCCACCTCATTCTGACACACTTATGAATTCGGAAACCTTAACGGAATAAACCGTGCGGTTTACTGGTAGGTTTCCTAATTCATAAGTATGGTCAGAAAGAAGTGGTGTTAGAGGATATTAAATTATATGTAAACCATATGACTTTGTACATAATAATGTATATAAGTTTAATCTATTATTATCTTTAAAGTCGTACTCAGAGATTGCTAGACATAATATTTTTCGTGTATATTAGTTACAAATAGTAAACTAGAACTAAATATACTCACCTCAAATGCTCAATTCCAAAGTTTGAGATGAATCGGATTTTCCGTTTTGATGCAGTAAACATTTATGTACAATATAACAGTACCATAGGATACTCGGTTTAACAAAAAAAAATGGATCCGCAAATGTGCCTAAATCCAATCCCTGACGCACTACCCGGGGCACTACCAGTGCATTTTTTAACGGAAATACCTTTCCTCGTTATGAAGTCCACTCTTTAATATAGTAACTCGTACCCACTTAAAAATATGGGGTCAATTATGCACCGACTAAAAATAAAATGACCCCATTTGAGTTAAAAGGACTCCTTTCGTGGTCATATTTAACCATAAAATTAGTTGATTTAGCTCAAATGTGGTCATTTTATTTTTAGTTGGTACATTTTGACCTCGTATTTTTACGTGTGTATCAACTTTTGCACGCCCGGTTTTCATTTTTTTCTCGAAAATTTAACTCGTAACGCCACCGATACCATAGTAGAGATTTTATACAGACCGAAGGTGGAAGTTAGCGTTTCACAATCCAATCCGTAGTGTTTGGTACATTAGGCTAACAGGTCTATTGCTTTCACTAAACTGGCTTGCTCGGTCTTCCCCTTTTTTTAAAACAAACAGCTTTCCACAGGAATGTCAAAATATAGAATGAATGTCAAAATATAGAATAAATGTCAAAATATAGAATGAATATTTCTTTTTTATCAGAGTTAGTTTGGGTGGCAAATTGGTCATATGCTGAACCTATTTCTTTTTTAATAATTGAATTGCTAATATCTTTAGGTTTTATTTAGTCTATATTGTATTTCATTTAATTTATAGATTAAGAAACTATTTTTGGTGTGTTTGTGTGATTATGTACAGCACTTTGATACTTTGTTGTATCGCTTTATAAGTGACAATTATTATTATTTATTATTATATCATAGGCAAAAACATGTAGAAAACAATTAGGGTCGTTATCGTAAATGTATACAAACAATATTATAAAGAAGGGAAGGACATGTTAAACAAAACTCGTAAATTTTAGATTGTTGTAAAATTATAGATAGTCCCTATTCTAAACAAACGTTATCGCACGGAGATAAAGAGCGCCGTATTCCGGTGTAGAAGTTTTTATAGTCCGCCGGACTCATAGTCCACATATTACGGTAAAGAATAGGGCACTCGATTCAGTTGACTCTTCACGCAACATTTGTTTCACGCTGTATTTTCTATGGAACCCGGACTATGGCTCCCGGCGGACAATATCTACTGTCATACCGGCTTAACTTTTTTGAGCCTGTGGCACATTGCATACACTTCACAATGGTACATTAATTTATTATCGAAAAAAGTAAAATCCCGTAAACTATCAATTGCCAACTTACGTAAAGATACCAATTATCTATGTGTGAATAATAAGGCAAACTGCCAGAAGAGTACGCCAAAAACATCTCCCAAAAAGATTACAGACTTTTAAGTTTTGGATTGTTCTTTATTAGTCTCTTGTGGATTTTGTGGGTGTCTTACACAAAGGATGCACACAAAGATAAGATTTGCCTTTGAATTACATCAACATATTGAAATCAATTAGACAATTAGAAGGATGAAAATTTTGCGTACAACGGGAATTAGCGAAAAGATCAGATTTAATATGACTGCCAGTCATCCATGTCATGCATGTTCTTGGTTTGGGAATGGGAAAAGCTGTTATGCACAGCGACATCTGTATTTGAAGAGTCGATTTCCAAAAGGGCGTAAGTCCACAAGTTTTGGTCAAAATTGAGTTATTAATAGAATTAGATAGAGAGTGTAAAACGTACATTTAATTTGACACTAACTTCACGTTCCAAGCATACTCAGTTCCAAAGTTCTGGAAATTTCTGGAAAAAAAGTTCGCATATTTGAAAAAGTTTGCTAATATCTCAAGGAATTGACAAAAAATATCAATCCATGAATATTGTTGTTAGTATCATTCTTAGCAAATTAAATCCCCAAAAAGGAAATTGTGAAAGCGACATGGTGTTGAAAATACTTCAGACATAAAATCAGTGGTTTGCTAAATATACTCCAAATTGGCGGCCATCTTGAAAAACAACTAAGTATCATAACTTGAAGCATTTATAAGCAATTTCAATGCGTGTTTCGATCTTCTCCATCTGAGATTCCCTTTAAAGCGAATCTTGATTGTGGTTTTGTGGGAAAGTATAGTTGGGTTGGTACATTTTGTGACCCCACTTTGTCTGCTCCCAGTTGAATTCAGCAGCCTTGACGGAATAAAGTACAGTATCACGTGCACTCTATTCCGTCAAGGCTGCTGAATTCAACTGGGAGCAGACAAAGTGGGTGCAGTAAATGTACCAACCCAGTATAGTTTACCCAAATTTGGTCTGCAAATACGTTTTCCAAAAGGGCTTAAATCCACTTCACACGAAAAATAAAGAAATGCATAGAAACCCTTGTAAAACATCAGAGAGTAAAAAGTAATGTGGTTTTTCGGCTTCTACATGGGATCTTTCTTTTAAAACAAAATTATATGAATTGATAATGTGCAATGTGGTTATTTTAAAAAAAAAAGTGATTTTCTCTGAACTATAAAAAGTGGATTTAGGCGCTTTTGGAAATCAACTCTTCTTTTTCAGGACTTTTTTGGTGTTATTAATTATAACTATATCTTTAATATTGATTCCGTAACTTTGTGTAGTATTGGTAGAAACAAATCGAAGGTGAAACTAATAATATTTTGAGGTGAATGCGGTTCAGTCAAATAGACCGGAACCATTATTATTCTGGTTATCATTGTTACTCCACAATAAGGTAATAAATAATAGGAATAAGTTATATGATTGTATTGTTATCACAAAAGAGTTTTAACAATCAAATGAAAGCACACAGTTTGTATGTGTGGTTTCTTTACTTAAAAAAGGTGCAACGAGAGATTTTGAGGCACCCAAATATTGTGTCATAATAGTAACTCCATAATATATTAGACACTCGATAAGTTTCTTACCTTGTATTTGGCTACAGAAATGTCTTAAAAGAGAGAAAAAAGGTGATTTTGATATGCTTATATTTCAATATAAAACATAGGCTGAATTTTGTAGTTGCTCCTATACGAAATTAGAAATTTCACAATTTTTGTACCAAAGAAACATTTCTCAGCTTATTCCTTTCAGATGGGGGTATTTGTTATGGAAAGCTTTACATCTGGGCAAAATTCAGTACTTCTGATATGTGAAATCTCTCGTTGAACCTTTTTAACAACTTATATGACCGAGTTCTTAAAGCCACTATCAGTGATTTCTATCCGTTTTTGCATAATACCTATCCCAAACCGATAAATTGTATCAAAATTAAGTTATTTCAATCAAAGTAGGCCATTTCTTCATAGAACACCAGAATTGACACCCACAATGTAACTGATTTTGACAACCTCGAGTGCTCACGACTGCATATTTACGCAGCCATTGTTTCCGAATTTTGTGACATTGCTAAAAGTCCTTACGGACACGGACACTCATCATCATCCTGAATGGCAGATTTTTTGTCTTATAAGAGTTATTCCTCCTTGTAATACTACACAGAACTAGTCTAGTGTCAAGACTCCAATGAAGGATTGTAGAGCTCAATTCAGGCCAGGCATATAATTCCTCATTGAAGTCTTGACACTAGACTAGGTCAATGCAATATTACACAGAACTAGTCTAGTGTCAAGACTCCATTGAAGGATTGTAGAGCTCTATTCAGGCCAGGCATATAATTCTTCATTGAAGTCTTGACACTAGACTGGGTCAATGCAATATTACACAGAACTAGTCTAGTGTCAAGACTCCAATGAAGGATTGTAGAGCTCTATTCAGGCCAGGCATATAATTCCTCATTGAAGTCTTGACACTAGACTAGTTCAATGCAATATTATACGAAGGAATGACCTTTATAAGATCGTATTCAATTTTACCCTTTACATGGTTTATTATCGCATGAATGCTTGTTCCCAAACTGCCAAAATATAATTTTTGATGATTTTTATTGCATTCGGGTCAGGGAAATCACTGATAGTAGCTTTAGGATGAGTTTCATTGATATTTCAGGAAGTTATCACTGTTAAAAACTCTTCGTAATTTTTACTGATTTGTTAGAGTTTCCTTGCTGTTAAAGGCTGACTCAGAGATTTTTGAAATATAATTGTTTGTGTATTTATTGAAAATAGTGAACTAGAACTAAAGATAGTCACCTAAAATGCCCAATTCCAAAGTTTGAGATGTATCGGATTGTTCGTTTCCATGCAGTAAACATTTATGTGTAGTATACAGTGGCATAGGATACTGTGTATAACTAAATTTCCGGATCCGGAAATTTATAACAAAGTTGTGATTTTCTATATGAAGGATTTGAGTTTAGCAATTTCACACAGTGTTTAGTATATTGACAAGCATTATGTATATGCAAAAAACACAATTTGTTTGAAAATTGAGGGCGCCCTCCTCGGGAAATCTCTGAGTCAGCCTTTAATTTGCCATTTGGTCGATTTATTTACCTGAATGTATACTGGACAAACTTAAAACACACACCCTTCAGTTCAAAACGGTTTAATAACATAAATATATAATCAAGTATGATTTTACTGTTTTTACAAATCCGTATAATTACGGCAGTTAACCGACAGTTCGAGCCCTCGAAGCTGCCAGTAGGAGATCATAAATTAAATAAAATCATAAAAATTATGTAATGATGATTCTGTCGCTATTTTACCATTACTCAAAGCTGAATTGTGCCTTTGTCCAGTGTATACTTCATTGTGAATATCCTGTAACAATGTTTAGTTCGCGTTCAATAAAAGAAACATAATTATGAGAAATTAGGGTTATGCAAGTATACAATGGTTTCTAACAATGTTCCTCGTAGTTGAGAAGTAGCATAGGCTTAAATGAAATTCTTTAATAAAATGGCATATTGAAAAAAAAAACACACGATGTTTTGCTTGTTTTAAAATGTATTCTTAAAACCCCACATTTTAAATTAGTGGATTCTTATCCTAAAAAACGTGAATCATTTTCATCTTTTGAAAACTAATGAAACGTTTGATTGCTTGTTTTTGGAACGCGTTCTAAAATGCTAATTTTTCAAATTAAAATTGGCTGTATTGCTTCTGGTATAATAAATATGTAAAATGAACATATCACATATCGAGAAACAGAAGGCCTTAACTCAAAATATCTATTGGTCTCCATAATCGGTGACCGAAGTCGCTAGTGGTCGCATGCCGCAAGCAAGCCTTGAACATAACAAAAAATCAGTACAAACATCCCAGAAATTCAAAGTAAACAGCATAGAGATAGTTTGTGGAGACACTCGTATACGCGACAAAATGATAGCGTTAATATATTAGCTTTCTATGGAACGCTGGGCGGACATATATCATTCAGTTGCCACTATGTACAGTATGTTGAGTCATGGACATAAGACTGATAAGAGACACATTAGTTTCAAAGACCCTATCGCGTTGTCGCCTTTTGTTAGTAAATTCCACCATGATCCCATTTACCGACTTAGAGCAATATTAGCACATTTTTTTGAGATTTTTACACGATTGCATTGGTAACTGGCTGTAAGCTATACCTGTGAATGGTTTAAAGCTCGAAAATGTCTGTGTCTCCAAACGAAGGAATTTTGTTAATTAGAATAATTAGGATCCTAGTTATCTGGGATCATGTCGATATAATTCAAAGTTACAAGTTATCGCGGCAGAGTAACAACTAACACTGAGTGCCTGATTATTGATTATGATAAAGCTCGCCGACAGGAATAGGGCTTATTGTAGATCGTACCAGCCAGTAAATAGATCGGCCGGATTTTTTCCCTGGAGACGGGCCTTCCATGTGAAAAGCCGGGAAATAGCGCTCATACCATTAAATTGTTTTATTTTTTCAAGGAAGTCAGTTCAGAGGTTATTTTCTCGAGTGGCACTACTATTTTACATGGACGGAACATAAACGTAGCAGTTCCAGAGCGCCGTTAAGTCCAATTTGGGTTCCCACTTCTATTACAAAATAGCTTATTTTATGATAACTAATGTAATGCGATAATCACCCTCCGTCAGCAGGAGGCTGGGCTACTCTCTCTAAATTTCTTAGATTAAACGGAGGACAAATCTAAATTTTGTTAAAAATGTAATCTATTACATTTATATTTCATGTATTTGGATTTAAATTTTATCTAAACTTTAGATTTGTCCCTGATAGCAATCACATTAAGAGTTTTTAATCTACGAAATTTAGAGAGTAAGCCATCACTTAGCACTTGTGAGATTCTTGCCAAATCACGGTCCAGGAGAAAAAACAATAGCCAGTTGAATTATCTCATAAACAGCTATACACTTATTTTCTACTTCCCTCGCCAACAGGCTCGCCAAATAACTCCGATATTTTTTCATCTCTATCTCTAATCTATTAAAATACTAAATGTTGTTCCTGGAGTGGTATTCGAACCCACAACCTTTTCGATTACAAGGCACGCACCAACGCACGCCACGCAATCCGAGCCGCAAAAGTCGTTTTGTTGTAATACTGAAATAAATACTATATTCAGATAAAGCGCACGCATTATCATGAAATCGCCGCTCATGAGACGAGTTGATAATATTCTCCTGTACGATTTCGCGCCTGAATCTCATATCAACCTCATCCATGTACGCATGGAAGAAAGAGTTAAAGAAGATCAGCCTAGTAACAAGTGTACTTCTTCCCGCCATGACACTGGTGGGTGATCCTTTTTTGCAGACTTCCCGACTTGGTAGCAAAACCCAGGGTACAAGGTACAAGTTTTCCAAGGTACAGAGTTCAAAACCCGCAAATGTGCAGCTTCAACCATTATAAATTGCGTCAAGGATGGCTTCAGCATTCCCTGACTTCCAGAGATAATTTTAGACAGACACCCCTCACAGGTGCCCCTCAAAGCTCTCTCCCCAAATCACCGTGAAGCCCCACAAACCTGACGGACAGCGCTCCGCCACCGCGAAATCATACGCGCCATCCCGTCTGGCTGGGGTCGGGCTGCGTCGTGCTAGGTACGGAGTACACGGGGATCATGCTGGCTCCCCTGCTGTTTTAACTTACGATTTATCGGCGATTTGCTCAAGCGGCGTCTGGACTGTCTTTCCCTTCTTCACTTGGCCGAGGGCTGGGCTTGGGTAGAGGGTGCACTTGCTTCAGGTATGGCCCTGCTTGCGCCATATCTCGAGATCTGGAGGCTTGGGCTAAGTGAGGCTGGGACACCGCTGGTGCCTTCCATCTTGCACCCGTGGAGGGGGGGGGGGCATTGGCCGTTTTCAGATCAACTCGGTGGAGGCGCCTCTGCCGTGCGGTCCTGCACTGGCTTGTCTGTGAATGAGGCTTGCTCGGCAGCTTACTTGTCGCGGCCCCACCTCGGCAGTATGTCCAAGGTAATCTTCGAGGGCTAACCCCTGGGCCGCCTTGATTGGATCATCATGGGGTGCTATTCCCACCTGCCCTGCGCACCGCCGCCCTAGCTTTGGTCTACAGTGCTGCTGAATATGCCGCACCAGCATGATGCAATAGCTTCTCGTGCAGAGGCTGGACCGGTGCTCGGCGGTACCATGGGAACATTTCTGGGCTGCCCGTCGTCCCACTTCTTCTGGGTTTCTGCCAGTGCTTTCGGGCATTGCGCTGCGTTGGCAAAAGGGCGGGGGCATCGCATGCATAGGCTGGGGAATCAGGCTCTATTGGACATCAGGCGCCTGCTGCATGACGCTGTCGGGGAGTCAACCGCTCGGCTGACATGGACTGCGCTCTCGTTCGGCCCTTCCTGTTGACGCGCTGCTGGACTCTCCTTCTCCTCATTCGACATCTTGCAGACTGAGCACTTGCCTGCTGGAATGCTCCGCCGGACCGGTTTTGCGTCACGAACGCCTGTGCGGGGGCTCCCACCTGGTGGCGGTCTTCCCCCCGGGGGTGGGTCACCTTGTGCCGGATTCGCGCAGGGGGTCAGGTCGTTTCGTCTGCAGCAGTGTGCACCGATGGAGCCGCGGCCTTCTCTGGCCTGCCATTGTGGCTCTCTGTCCGCTGGGGCTACAGATCGCGTACCTCATGGTACCCTGCCTTTCTTTCACCATTTTAAATATGGACTTCTCAGGCCCCAACCAGTCAACAGTGAGCTTGCCTCCACGCATCTTCAACATATTTAGCTGGTGCCTTATACGCAACAAAAGAAGGTAAAATTAATGGTGTTGGGCAAGAAGGGTGCTCTTAAAGTTATGATAAAGCTCAGCTCTTACTAGCTGTGAAATAATGAACCCCATCAGTACAAAGTAACATTCAAGCTGTGTAAGTATTCTGTTATTAGCTTATCAGCACCAAAATCTCTGCTGGAGATCCTGCTAACAAACAACCCATATGGAAGAAATTCCAGAAACTGCAAAACCAAAGTGCTGATAAGTTGCCACCTATATACAAAAGGGGCCTGGCCTCAACATATCTACAACACATCTTTGGGCTCAAGACAAATGTTCTTCATCCAACAATACCAGATCCTTAGGTCTTGTATATATATTAGACTGGAGCAAGAAGCACGACAGACCTGTTGCACCCGAGGCAGTAGTAGTGCGTTGGTAAGGGATTTTGTAATAAAATTGGATTGATTCAGCCCAAATTTATTGGTCGAGCTATGAGTTGCAAAAATATTGGGCGAGACGCAGTCGAGCCCAATATTTTAAAACTCATAGCGAGACCAATAAATATTGGGCGCAAATCATCCAATTTTATCATTATCATGCGTAGGATCCGATATTATCGCGTATCGGACACCTTATAGCATGATAATGTATGGCATTCACATCCTACATTGTGAACAAATTGATTACGAAATGGCAGCCATTTAAGATGACTTTTATCCTTAAAGAAAAACATTGCGACCCATATCCTTTAACGGTGGTTGCATGAACTTTTCAAAATGGGAGGTTTGCGCGAACCTTCAGATATTTTTTTTATCACAAGAATATAGACGATGTGACATCAATGTTTACAAATACAGGTTAGCTATGGCACGCTAGAGCGGACATAAAACGTCGAGTTTGACAAACCGCGTCGAGTTTGCAAGTTGGTCACGACATGCCAGCGAGTTTTGCAAGTTTGGGCCCCGCCATGCCGGCGAGTTTGCAAGTTGGCCACGCATGCCGGCGATTTGCAAGTTGGCTATCACTCAACTCCAAAACTTTCGGCCGCGATAGTACAACTATACTTTTGGAATCCTTAATGATTAAACTATGAACTTGCTAATACTTTTCACAGCATGATTGTCATTTCAAAATTTGACCCCTGTTATTGACCTTTTTGACTCCCGAAAAATCATTTCTTCCCCACCACCTACATAACTCACTTTTTGTGGTAAATGTTGACATCTTTACCTACCAAAATCAGTTGAAATCAGCTTCTTTAAAAAAAATTTCACAGATTTGCTAAGAATATGTTTAATTTTGAGTAACCAGTGGTTCCGTCAGTCCGATGGAAAGTTTGGTGGAATCGTGGAGTTACTTTGGGGGAATCCTTGTTGGCTACTCGGCGCTGTAGACAACGTTATAGCAGGGGACTGTAGTGAACGAGTGTGCGCTTCCGGATAAAATTGTGAATTTTTGCACACAAGTACTTTAGGAATTGATAATCCATAAAATTGATGGAAGCACTTGCCCCCCCCCCTTAATGGCCCCCAGCTTGGGTTTCAAGGTTATACAGGGGTCAAAAATTTAAAATGTTCCGAATGTGTTAAAAAGCACACCGTGTTGTTTGTCTGGTTACAAGGATTCCAAAAAGGTATAGTTTACACTATCTATGGCTTATAGTTCTGGAGTTACTGGGTAAAAACTGTAAAAATGGTGAAAAAGTCAATTTTGGTGTGTACATGGGTCAAAAGTTAAAAGTGGCTTTGATTCAGTCAATATGTGGTCCAAATTGTTTCCTTAGCTTAACGGACTGAAATAAGGAATAGTTTGCCTTATCTGTTATGCTTAGTTTTCATGTTATCCAACAAAATAGGTCACAGGTCAATAGAATCCAATAGCTGCCAATAGCCACCAATAGCTGTTGACTTTTTTCGCCATATTGTTAATAACCAGACACGTAAGATAGTCAAAACTATTCCTTTATTTCATTCTATGAGCTAAACCAACAATTTGAACCACGTTTTACAAAATTGGAGCAACTTTTAATTTTTGACCCCTGTACAAACCAAAATTGACTTTTTTTTACAATTTTTACAGTTTTACCCCATAATTGCTAAACTATAAGTCACAGGTAGTATAAACTATACCTTTTTGGAATCCTTGTAACCAGACAGACATCATGGTGTGCTTTTCAACACAATCGGAACATTTTAAAAATTTTACCCCTGTGTAACCTTGAAATCCAAGCTGGGGGCCATAAAAGGGGTGTGACAAGTGCTTCCATCAATTTTTTTATTATCAATGTATAAAGTACTTGTGTACCAAAATTCACAATTTTATCCAGATTTGCACACTCACACAAGATCTGTGCACTACAGTCCCCCACTTTTATAGGCTTCAAACATTTTCCTTTTAGTGGGCACAGGTCCTTGTTGCGGCAGTTGCATTCCTATTGTGTAGGTTGATTATCCTTTGCGGCGATCTTCTTGTTGTGAGTTTTGATGATGCTGGCGACGTTGGGCATGCAGCTGTAGCTGATCCTGACGGTGTTCCGGTTGAATATCTTGTTGAGTTTGGATCCGGCTGAGACAGGCCCGTACGCAGGGGGGTGCGGGGGTGCCCCCCCCCAAATTCCACAAAAGAGAAAAAAGGTCCACTTTAAAAAAGGTCCACATTTTTATTGATAAAAAGGTCCAAATTCAGAGGAAATGTGACGAAAAAGTCCACTTTTTAGTGATGAGATGTTCAAAACGTCCAAGAAAGGACCATTTAAGGGGGGTTGGGTCCATTTTTCCAAAAAAAGGTCCACTTTTTCGAAGACCCGCACCCCCCGTAAAAAAATCCTGCGTACGGCCCTGGGCTGAGAAATTAATGTTTGTCGATGACCTTGAATAATGATGGTCCGATGTTAGTGGAGACGTTCTTGCTGAAAGGCGGGTTGAACCAGGGTATGTCACATTTACGTTTGCCGGTGGTCCTGCTAAATACCGTGCATGTGAGTTCCCCGTTGTATCGAAGGAATCTTTGTCGTATGAAATCGGCGGGTGGTTGGATCGGACGCTCGTTGGGCTTGCGGTATGTGTAGGAAGTTGGTGACTTTCAGGTTGCAGTCGACAGTGATGTTGAGGCCGAGAGCTTTGAATGTCATGTCCTGATGATATCTTTCCTGATTGGGTAAAGTGGGGTAATATGGACCCCGGGGTATTATGGACACCCCCTCCTTATAACCTTTAACTAGGGAGTAGGAGTGCCCCTTCTGTTGCTACTTGAAAGAACATCATTCAACAACTTTAATTCAGTTATTACCGGAGCTAGTGTCCAGAAAGGTAGCGAATATTTAAATTTAAAATTCTCACCACGTTTTCTTCTTATGTCAGTGACATTTTAAAACATTCCTATTTTCTCTCGGTCTGGAGGTTGTTACCATGGCAACATCCAATGTATCAGTACATATATCAAATTCCTGGCTTACATCTAATTCGAAAACGGTTGGATATGAATCACACCACTACATAAACTAGGTGTAACAGACGACATCAGTGCCGAAACAGTGTTGGCGTCCGAAATGTGGCACTTTGCCTAAATGAGGAGTCACAAAATGTTGATAAGTTGTGTCTTTAATGAAATTAATTATAATATTTAGACTACTAACAAACCATTTGGGTGGTAAATATTTGTGCTATTTTGTGTAATTTCTGAGGGTTTTGGGAAACTGTGTACGGGCATTTTTAATCACTTTTATTTATTTTGTTCATTTGTATTTATTTTGAGTTATTACTCTTATTTTTATGGGTTTTTTTATTTATTAATTTTAAATCTATTTTCATACAGTTTATTTGTTAATTACTTTTAATTTAGCATGTTTTACTCATTATTAGCATTATTTAAAAGATGATTGTTTTACTTTAAAAATATTTATTAAGTATTTTTATTGGTATATTTTCTTTACCTGTATTTATACTTAAATTTTCATATTGTAAAATATTTATTTTGTTCATTTGCATTTTAGTTCCCTTTTTTATTTTACTTATTTTTACTTATTTTGAGATTTGGTTTTGTTTCTTATTTTTATTAATTTTTATTAACTGTGTATTTTTTTTCTTTATTTTAGAGTTGTAAATATATATTAATTTTTATTAACTGTGGTTTTTTTTCTTTATTTTAGAGTTGTAAATATATATTATGTATTTAGAAGGAGATGACCTATATGCATGATTCTAGCAAAATCTAAAACGAAGCGAAATTCAAGTCAATGCATTGCATATATTCATATTTTTAATTTCAGTAAGCACTCTCTTATTTATTTATTAATAATTTTTTTATTAATTTATTTTGTTCATTTTAATCTACTCGTATATTGATTTATTATATATTTTTTATTTTTTTATATCATTACCTTTATTGCACAAACAAGAACATTCAAAACCGATGTGTGGTGCAAAAGGGTGACCCCTAACAGGCACGCAGGCCCACAAATCGGGGACCCTAACACAGATCAAAATAAATAAACAGAAGATTTTAGGTACGAACGTACACATAGGGCCTACATAATGATAAAAACAGTTTTGTTTCTATTTGTTTTTAATTAGCTATTATTTTTAAAATTGCTATCAATTTATTTTGGTTCGCATTTTTACTTGTTAATTTAGCATTTTCAATGTTTTCACTCATTGTTCTATTGTTGTTACCTCACAACCAGATGAAAGACGAGATCGAGGTCACAATTGGCACGACCCACTAATAGCCAAAGAACGAGTAATATTACAGGAGAAATAAAACAAGCCAAATGAATCACTCACAGATCATGAACTGGTGTGCTCGAGGAGAGTCCAATATTTGAAATTTGCAAATTAATCTTAAATGGTAGGATAAGTCTGTACGAATTCTCATGAAGTATTTTGTAACTGACATATTGACAAAAAAAAGGAAGATTAACAGCAGATTCAAATAATGAATTGCTATTCAGTTACGTGTTTTAGTCAAAAGTGTCCGTACAGAGAGTATGCCTAAAATATCCATTCTGTTTTGGTGATTTTTCGATTTTCTGATTTAGGAAATCACTGATAGTGCTTGAAAACCTTCGGTTGATCCAACGTATCCAACATATTCAACCCTTTCCTACTTTTTCAGGCAGTCCTTGCCACCCAATTCTATAATTGTACAGATAGATCAGAAATTGTATGATTTTCCCCATGCTTTTTTATCCCGTCTATAATTAGATCTATTAAAATTAAAAACCGGGAGCGAAACCATAATATGTAGAAATGCTTCGTGACTTTGCAAGTAATGCATAATTGGATCAAGATTTGTTAGACAAGATATACTGCGAGAACAAACGTCTTTAAGCCATATATTGTCATGGTTAATAGTAAAATTTGATCCAGTTTTATGCATATTTGCACCCAAAAGATTATTTAGAACGGAATTAATTCATCACTAAAGGCCATTCTTTTGGTTGTCATTAACACTTTTAACTGTTATAAGTGGGGGGGGGGGGGGCGTCCAGGGATTCATGGACTCAAGATTAGGTTTTTTTGCATTTCGTATTGAACGCATAAAATAAAATTTGGTTTTGGCTGAACTTTTGTTTTGTATTGTCTAACTTTGGAGTTGCGTCTCTTGAATGGAAATAACATCTGAAATCCTTTGCCTCGTTTCGATATTAATTAGGTTGAGTCCCTATGAACCCCTTAAGAAAAAACGCCCAGCCGAGATGCTCTACAGTCGTAGGTATAAGCCCAACAGGGGGGGGGGGGAGTAGGACATTACAACCTAACAGAAAAAATATAAAGTGAATTCAAAACGGCATCAACTTCAGGACTGCTTCTGGCGTAACCAGAGTGATAGTCTTTCCAAGAAAACGGAGGAGGGCGCTTCTTACGCATATCGAAATGACCGAATTACAACAGTGGCGTCGCCAGGGGGGAATGGGGGAATTTGCCCCCCCCCCCCAGTGTGACCCCCTGGTCGAAAAGAAAAATGAAGATTTGGGCAAATTCAGTGATTTGGGCCAAAATTGGTGAAAAATTTCCAAATTTTCCATATTTTGTCCCCCCCAGAAATTCACTTTTGCCCCCCCCCCCAAGAATTTCACTTTTCCCCCGTTTTTCCCACCCCCCCCCAGAAAGAGGTATGGTGCCCCACTGACTTACACATTTGGCAGCCGGGGGTTAATCCACTGACCCCGACGGATTTGAAGTCAATAATTATCCATAATTATCACTGATATTACTAAGATGTATTGAACTAAGGTTTAAGAGTAGATTTTGAATCTAACTGAGACAAAGCCATCATAAATGCACGTAGAAGTTCCACAAGTTACCGTTTGGAAATCCCCAATGCCCAAATCGAGCAGGTCGTGTCCTACCCCCCCCCCCAACAAACAAAAGCCTGAGAGGGCAAAAATGATGTGAAATTAATAAGCGCGGAGTATATTTTCTCAAATTTCTGTCCAAATGCCATGTACTTTGAGAAAAAAAAACTACCAGTCTACCAGGTCAATTATAAAAATTAAACCACTTTATTAATATAACTAGTTGATTTTCACACATTTTACAGCATTTTTTTCAGACGCCATGCACTAAAATAATCCACCCAAGATTGTTCTCTACGGCAGCCAGGGTTAATGGTATAGGCCTTAAACCTACTGCGATTAAACAGAAGGGGCTGATTTTATGGTTATATTGATGGAGCCTACACACGACCAGAATTATGATGTTTGATATTCGCCATCACACAACGCCTCAAACCACATTGGATAATCTATAGCAGCTTATAGCCTAAGGAGGGGGCCCTCCACTCTCGTTAGTCGGAAGATGTATTATTCTGTGCACACGGGTGCTTGCAATATTGAAAAAG